>PVIJ01000780.1:0-248017 GCA_004024925.1 Scalopus aquaticus
CCCCCCCCCCCCCGCCAATGGCCTGTGCATTCCTCATCCCCATTCCCGGGGTAATGGGCACCCTGAACTTGATAGTTATCGTTCCCTTGCTTTCTTTACGACTTTAACCCCCATTTAAAATTAACTCTAACTTAACTGCAACTTAAAATGTAACAGCTTGGACCTCGCTCTGCCATCCCCCTTCGACAGAAAGCAGCCCCGGCAAGCGCCAGTCCGCTGGGGTCTGGCTAAGAGGTGGATTCTGTTTCGGTCAGTCTGTGTGTGAGCCTGCAATTCAGCCTTTCTGGCAAACTAATTGAATTTTAAACTAAGTGTCACTCTAAGCTATATGACCCCATTTCCATCTTTAAAACTGGCTGGACGAACATGATTTTCTAACCTTGCTCTTTTGCCCAGTACGACTCGGCCTCTTCTGGTCGTTGTGCTTTGTTGCCAGAATAGACAACTGGTTTCTCCACTCTGCAGTCAACGGCTGTTGAGTTACTTCTAAGTCTCTGTGTGTGTGTGTTGTTACAAATCACGCCAGAATAAACATCATCTTGCGCAGCTCCTGATACCCACAAACCAGGAGGCGGCCACACTACTCCGGGGGCACCAATGAGCAGTGAACTGTGCAAACAGCGCCCCCTAGAGCAAGCGGGCGGCGCCACTCCAGGTGAGGAAGGGGGCAGTCCAGGTGAGGAAGCTTGTGGTCCAGGCTAGCAGGTTTGCAAACTGCCCCCAGTCCAGGGTGTTATGGCATCTCGCTGCGTTGTTGTTGTTTTTTTTTAAGATTTATTTATTTATGCATACAAACTGGGGTTTATGCAAGAAGTGTGAGGGGTGAGAGAACTAACCAGAGACAGAGTGGGGAGCAGAACAGGCAGATCGACTGAAGTACACTGCTGAGGGGAGCAGTGGGGAGACAGGAGGGGTCTGCTGTGCCCTGTGGGAAGCTCCCTGGCCGGGGATTGAACTTGTGCTGAAGTGGCTGCCGATAGCTTCAGAGTGCTGAGACTTAACCCGCTGCACCACCAGGGAGGCCCCTTACTGTGGTTTTGATTTGCATTTTCCCTCCTTCCCAGTGAGACTGAGCATCTTTTCCTAAATTCGTTAGCTGCCTGTTTCTCTCTTTTCCCTTTCTAAATTCCTAAACTATCCCTGCAGTTCACCTTACCAAACCAGAAAGAACCTTCTGTGGCTACTACTATCTTCCTCTCACCTTCCAGCTTCAGGCCCTGATCTATCAGACAGTCTGGTTTCTCTTTTCACTGTTTCATGGGCTTTTTCCCCTATTGGGGTAAAGGAACTCTTCCTTCTTCACAGGTTTAAACAGATTTGGCAATGACATTACTTCCAAGATTAATAGCATGTCTTCCCATGATTTTCAAATGAGAAAGATTCTCTGAATCCTGAGAATTTTCAGTCCCTGTGGAAACCAAAAAACACATAAACTAGGCGAAAAATAAAAACCGAGTTCTGATTATCTTTGGTAAGTATTGACCACACTTGGATACAATTCTGTGCTGCTGGTGACCGAAGGCACATTTTAATAATGTTGACATCTGCTCAAGTCTGCCAAGGGCTAATTCTTCACCTGATCTAATTACTTCCAATGGAAAAGTTATCTTGTCTTTCTTTGCCTTTAAATACTGATAGCTAGCAAAGAAAAAAGTAAAGTCTGACAAATGTCCATCATTTCACAAGAGAAATGTTATCAGAGATTCCTCCCGGGAAGTACAGACTTGCTACCACCTTATGCTTCAGAGTGTGCCTGGACAGGGGCTTGGAAAACCACCCAGGACAATCGGGTTTACAGCTGAAAGGGGGATTTGAAAGCAACACTTGGTCCAACCCTCTGCCTTACAATAAGAAACTGCCACAATTGTTTTAAATACAAAGAATCAAACATCTAATCCCCGAAAATAATTCTGCTGTTTTTACCTATGGTGTTTGTACTTTATAAATTTTTGCCTTTGATGGATAGACTTGAAAGAGAAATTTGCTTCTAGTTGGCTTTGATGTCAACATGAACTTGGAGTAGATGTGGAGAGAAAGGTCCACAAAAGGTCATCATCCTTCTGTCCACCAGAACAGGTACCCCCGGATCTCGTGGTCTGCTCCCGAGACACGGCAGCAGACGCATGGATCCAGGTCCCCTGCCCGGTGCGGCCAGCAGGGAACAAGCGAGTGCGACCTAACCTGTTGCTGTTTTCCTGAGTTTCATATTTGATGGAATTGATTTTACAACCTGAGAAAAAGTGATTCTGAGAATGGTGGGTTTACTCTACTCAACACCTGCTTGAGTGTGGATGCAGAAGGCTCAAGGAAAGTGCAGGTTTTTTTTTTAAAGATTTATTTATGCATACAAGCTGGGGTACAGGCCAGAGGCGTGGGGCAGTGAGAGGATTCACCAGAGACAGAGTGGGGAGCAGAGCAGGCAGATCGATGGAAACACACTGCTGAGGGGAGCAGCGGGCGAGGCAGGAGAGTTCTGCTGCGCCTTGTGGGAATCTCCCTGGCTGGGCGGGCTTCGAACTCGCGTCGCAGTTGCCGACAGCTCCACAGCACAGCACTTAACTGCTGCGGCACCAGGGAGGCCCCCAAGGAAAGTGAAATTAAGGGATGTGAGGCTGTCTGTAGGTGCCGGACCAGTGTGGGATTCTAGAATGATCAGCGTGGAAGACTGTTAAACTATTCCTAGGGCTAGGATTAAGGGACACAGACACCCCCCCACCCCGTCATCTGCCTCTCCCTTCTCAGCACGCATCACACCAATGATTCTGCTTCAATGTCTTCCCACAAGACTGAACTCCAGAGGGCAACGAGCAATGAGTCTGGTTAATTCCAGATGCACCTGAGCCCAGTCCGTGCCTCTCTCTCCACTAGCACCTCCCGATGGAGGGACTGAGTCCCGTCCTGCTATTTAGAGAGTCAGGGCAGCAGGGGCCGGCAGGAGACAGGCTGCCAGACCACCAGCAGTGCCCACACTGACTCCTGGATCGAGTTTCACCCTGAGACACCTCAACCCCTGAGCTGGGTCCCTCGTGGAGTCATCTTCCAGGAGCTGACAGCAATATTATAAGCTTGGCTTTCTTCCCTGAGCGCGCATGGAAAACAGCTATGTGAAACTACCTCTGGCATCTGCCAACAAATTAAGCCCGTGGTGCCGCAATGTCACTTATACAACGTCCCACAATAGAAAATACTTTGAAGATTTATTTTTTTTAAAGATTTATTTATTTTTGCATACAAGCTGGTATGGCCAGAGGTATGGGACAGTAAGAGGGTTCACCAGAGACAGAGTGGGGAGCAGAATAGGCAGACCGACTGAAACACACTGCTGAAGGGAGCAGTGGGCGAGGCAGGAGAGTTCAGCTGTGCCATGTGGGATTCTCCCGGGCCGGGCGTCAAACTCGCGCCGCAGCTGCCCGACAGCTCCACAGCGCTGCGCTCAACCCCTTGCGCCACCAGGGAGGCCCTACTTTGAAGATTTAATACAGTGGTGGGGGGAAGGGGGCTCTCTGGAGAACTAGCAAGCCTCTTTCTTTCTGATAACAGGCCCACTAGCATGTACTGCCGCCCCATTTTGAGCTGACCCTGAGATCAATGGTGGCGAATGCATGTAAAAAATAGGCAGTTACTAATTTCAGGGAAAACAGAAAGGTCTTCAGGTCACTACTGCGAACAGCAACCCGAACAGGGTCCAGGGGTCAAAGCCCTTCCTGGCCAGCGTGGCGTGGCCACTGCGTGGGGAGGCTGGAGCGTGTGTGAAAGAGAGCGCCTCACTCCTGGATCAGGAAGTTAATAAATGTTACCTAAAATTCCCAAGTCAAGAAGTAGCAAAATATGCTACTTATAAATGTCAAGATAATTACAGAGAATCAGTGGAAAGGACTGAGAACAAGGTAGGGGAGGGGGGGTGGGCTGCGGCAGAGAATCAGACTGCGGTCAGACCTAACACAGACTATCTCGCCGTCTCCGCTGAGAGAAAACTGGGGCTCCCAGGCACCCAGCAGCCGAGAGTCACAGCGAGTGAGAAGCAGACGACCGCATGAGGGGGGTACTGAAATCCAAAGCCCGGGCTCCTTCCGCTACTTTATGACTCTTCTCCTTCGAAGGGAACTCGTGACGTACAGGAAGAAAGCTTGAGCCTGGGAGCTTGTAAAATGCCACGTGATGCACAGGAAGAAAGAAAAAGTGACAAAGATGAATAAAAAGATTGAAAGATGATGCCAAAGATCATTCAGAGAACCGGAAGCATATTAGTGCTTATCCACGCGAACTGAAGTCACCGCTGCATTTTTGCTGCTGGCTCCAACGGGAGTTGGCACTCAAACAAGCATCAGGCCCTGTCAAGCATCTGGAACCTCCGTGCTAAGTTGGGGTGTGCTTGTGCTCAAGACCAGACTGACCCCAGGACGAAAAGCTCAGAAGGGGGCGTCCCTGGTGGCACGGTGGGTTAGGCACAGCACTACGAAGCTATCCAGAGCCACTGCAGCACGAGTTCGATCCCAGCCAGGGAGCTTCCCACAGGGTGCAGCAGACCTCTCCAGTCTCCCCGCTGCTCCCCCAGGAGTGGATTTCAGTAGATCCGCCTGTTCTGCTCCCCAGTCCGCCTCTGGTGAGCCCTCTCACCCCCCACACCTCTGGCCTGCACCCCAGGACTTCTGTGTGAAAAAAAGAAAATTAAAATTACCCAAACAAAGTAACTAGATTTGGGTGCACGTTACAGAAGCCCAACCCCGGGGGCTCGGCCCAGGAGGGGCTCATTCGTCCCGGGAAGAAGCCTGCAGGGGAGGCAGCCCAGACCAGGACCGCCAAGACCAAGCAAGTTCTGCCCCAGAGGTGGACGCAGCGCGTGCCCGCCAGCCTGGACAGGGAGCGCTCGCAGGGGAGAAACAGGCCTCCTCCCGGAGCCCCGTCAGAGACAGCTGCTTCTGGAACCTGGCCAGGATGTGTCCTAATGGCCACCTTTGCTCCAAAGGATCCTGGAAAAATGGACTTGTAGTTGGGCACTCTGCTCTAGAGAACCAAATCAGGAATAAATAAAAGAAGGGAGGGGAGGGCTGGAGCTGTGAGCACGTGTTCAGCCAGAGACGAGAAGATGAGTGACGTGTTTTGGAAGGCACAGTATAAAAAGTCATGATAAGACCAAAACAGACCAAGGCCCGCTCTGTCCCGGGCAGCGAGGTCGCGCTGACCCGGGGCAAGAGGATGTGCAGACAGGACCGGGTAGGGCAAGGCTAATGCGAAAATACCAGTGTTATTTTACAAGCCTGCAGAGGTGGCTGTTTCGGAACTTGCCATCTACCCGCTAAGGACGCCATGAGCTGCCTGGCGGGTGCCCCTGCTGGCCCTTCACACCAATCCGCCTCATGTCCTTGCCACAGACCCAGGAGGGCAAGCGGGAGAGGGCCCGTGCGGGCCAGGGACACAGGGGGTGTCTCGCCCAAGGACACCTAAGCCCGAAGAACAAGACCTGGGATCTGAACGCTCACCTGCCATGCGCCAACCTGTGGCCTCTCCCGCCTCCCTCCCGTCCAGCTTAACCTCCTGGACACCAGACACGGGCAAGACTCTGCCTCTGATCTGTGCCACCCAGGCCTCTGGCTCCCGGGCGGGACCAGCTCCAGAGCACACAGAGTCCCGCAGCGCCAGCTGACCCGCCCGGGGCACAGCTTCATCCTCCAAGGTCAGAACACATCCCCCTTCCTCCAGCCTCCCGGCTGCCACTCCTGCTGGCGCCGCCTCCGCCCGACCATGCGGACGGCTCTTTCCTTCCGCCGAAGCGCGGCCTGGGCATAACGCCCAAAGGTCCTCTGCGACCAACACCCTCGGCCCAGAGGGCGCAGGGCAAGAGGCGAGTTTCTTATTTGGGCTTTTATTTATTGGGATACAGATTCCCACGGGCGAATTTAAATGGCTGTCCATAGGTTTGGGGCCCGGGTGCGGGAGGGCAGGGATGGAGGCATCTGAAGACGGCCCGAGCCGCAGCGCACGGGACGCACCGCACGGCCGCGGGGCCAGGAGCAGGGGGCGGACGGGTCAGCGGGCACAAGACCGCTCCCCGGGCCTCTGGTCTTTCTGCGCTGGGTTTGCAAATAGCTCAGTGGTGCTGGATTCCCCCGGGGACGGTCTCCAAAGGCTGTCCCTCGGAGCGCGAGGTCGGCGAGAGGCCGGACGCCCAGCCCAGCCCAGGAAAGACCCGCCCCGCGGACGTGTCCATCTGGGTGGAGGCGGAGCCAACACGGGGTGGGGGGGCAGCGACCGTGGCATCCCCAGACCCATCAGCAATTCCCCTTCACAAAAGGGGGTGCCCGGGGGTGCCCAGGGGTGCTTCTGTGTAAGATACAAAGTAGCAAACAAGAAAGGGTCCAAGTTATTTGCCTTTTATAAGCTCTTCAAATACCTCTGCCGGTAGCCCGGCGTGCACCCTAAAACCAATTCTGAACGGGAGCGAGTCCCGCCACGAAGGTGCCCCTGAGGCTTTGCCCCTGGTGGTTTTCTAGCTGTCGGTATCTGAGGCGAGCCCTGGCTGGGTTAGGGGAGGGCCAGCAGCTGAAGCTACACGTCTGAGTTTATCCCAAGGGAGCTTTTCAAATCAAGGCAGCTTGCCCAGACAGGAGTCTGGCAGAACGGGGACTTTCATCCTTCAGAATTTGGGGGACTCATATCATCCCAATTTTTCTTCATTGGTAAAGGATTTGTTCTCGCCTAAGAAGAATCCAGCGTGAATTTGTCCCTCACTGGGTAAGAAGTGGGTGTCCACTGGGTAAGAAGTGGGCCGGCACTCAGCTTACTGGCTGGAGACCGCGGGGCCCAGGGACAAGAACCAAACCGCCTGCACTTGGAACCCCAGCCCCACCGCTCACTGCGGGACCCTGAGACAGTGCCCATCTCTCCACACCTGGGTTTCCTTATCTATGAGAAGATAAAGGGACTTCCTCGTGGGAGGCAGGATAATAGCCCCAAACTTCCCGAGTCCTAATCCCCGGAATCTGCAAGTGTGACCTTAAATGGTAAAAGGGCTTTGCAGATGGGATTAGGGTGGCAGGCCTGGAGAAGATGCAACTCTCCCCATGTCCTGAGCTCAGTCTAATCACTTGAGTCTTTACAGAAGTCCCCTCCATAGTCAGAGTGAGAAGACCAAAGAGAAGGGGGGGAGGGGAGAACAGAAGGGAAGAGATTCCAAGAATGAGAGGGACAAATTTTAAAAAGAGTGTGGGGGGGGGGGGCTCCCTGGTGGCGCAGCGGGTTTAGTCTCAGCACTGTGAAGCTATCGGCAGCCACTGCAGCTCGAGTTTGATCCCCAGCCAGGGAGCTTCCCACAGGGCGCAGCAGACCTCTCCTGTCTCCCCGCTGCTCCCCTCAGCAGTGGACTTCAGTGGATCTGCCTGTTCTGCTCCCCACTCTGTCTCTGGGGAATCCTCTCCTCCCAACCCCGCCCGGCACCTCTGGCTACACCCCAGCTCTTGTATGCATAAATAAATAAATCTTTAAAAAATAATAACAAGAGCCGTACTCTCTCCTACACTGAATGCACCCATCTCCAGCTCAGGGATGGGGAAGTCGGGCGCTCCCCACCATCATGAGGCGCCCTCGGGCCCCTCGTGACCTCAACACTGGAAGCCTATCTGGAAAGAGGCCCCTGTTTTCTCAGCAAGCTGCCTACCCCAACCACAGGCGATGAGAGCTCTTGCCAGCATTTAAGCAGGCGTGTTCTGTGGGGCCTCTTCTTTGCGCTTGAAGAGTCGCCCTAAACCCTTTCTCTAGCAAATGCCCACAGGCCAGGAGAACAACTCTCACTCCTAGGAAAACCCACTGGGTCTTGAGAAACTTGACTTGCTCCTAAATGTTCCCCTGGCAGTTGTTAAATGTACAGACCCAAGAATTCCATCAGCAGGTTAAAGCGAGAGAGGCACAGACTGCACTGAGTCGCACCGATGGGGCAAACCAGCCAAGCGCACCCCGGGACAAGGACTGAGGGGACAGGACGTCGAGATCTCCTGGGTGACCGTGAGTGACCAAGCACTGGGCTTCCGTCTGCAGTGGCTGAGTGGGGAGGTGGTAACCACTGTCCCTTCCTCACGGACACAGAAAGCGGGGCTGCTCAAGGCAGGACCCAAGAGCGGAAGCAAAGGCCTGACGGACTCCCACAGCTGCCTGCTGCACCGTGAGGACTTGGACATCAGTGACCCAACAGGAATGTCCAGGGACACTCTTTCCACGTGGCCTGTTTTCCAGCTGCCTGCAAGTGTCCAATAAAATGCTATGACAGCCATTTTATAAGAGTTTTCAGGAAACCCAGACCTTGTAGAGATTTCCAAAATGAGAAGTGAGTGGGAAAAAAGCCTGCAGACGCAGTAACGCAGAGTTGCTGCAAAGGGCAGCAAAATCAGACCCAACCTATGCCCGACTGCTGTGCATCGATTTTTGTTATTGGAATCATTTCTTGGAGAAAGAACAGACCTTCATGAATGAACCAGCAGATGCACGGTAGCCCCCGAAAGGTCATCGAGGGCTCCTGGGGCTACACGGCACGTTGCCTTGGTGATGGGGGGCCAGCAGCCTTGGGGCCCGGGAGGGCAAGATGACCCATGGCAGGCAGGGGTGACCGAGGGAGCACAGCACATTTACTGAGCGATAAAGACAGTACGCACCAGTGCATTGTCTCTGCTCTTCCTTACCATAGAGGGGGTAGGGCCTCTATGGGGCCAGGTGGGGCCCCAGGCTCAGAAATGCACCTGCAGAGGATGCGATGAGAGGATGGGTTCCAGCAGCATGACAGAGACTACACAGCTGTAGAGAGGAAATGACAGATCTTATAGCAAAGTGCAAGGGACTTGAGGGGATCATGGGAAGCAAAAGTAACCCAAAAAGATAGAGGCCAATATTGGACAATTTCCCCTCCAGGAATAATATAAGAAAACAAAGCAGATGAACTGACAAAGTAAAATGATTATAAGGGGCCTCCCTGGTGGCGCAGGGGCTGAGTCTCAGCACTATGAAGCTATCTGCAGCCACTGCAGCACGAGTTCGATTCCCAGCCAGGGACCTTCCCACAGGGCGCAGCTAGCAGACACTGGGGAAGGAACTGATGGTTAAGATGGAGGAAGGAGACATCAGGATCTTGGGACATAGAGGATGCGGGAGGTGGGGAGTTAAGTTTGTGAAAGAAATTTTTAAGGGTCCATGAAGCTAAAAAAAAAAAAAAAAAAGCGGGCCTCCCCGGTGTCATAACGGGTTAAGCGCAGCACTATGAAGCTGTCCCAGCTACTGCAGCACGAGTTCACTCCTTGGCCAGGGAGCTTCCCACAGGGCGCAGCAGACCTCTCCAGTCTCCCCGCTGCTCCCCTCAGCAGTGTATTTCAGTACATCTGCCTGTTCTGCTCCCCACTCTGTCTCTGGTGAACCCTCTCACCCACCACACCTGTGGTCTACACCCCAGCTTGTATGCATACATAAATAAATCTTTTAAAAAAAAGCTAAAAAAAACCACCCAAAACACAAATCTACAGTTCAGCTCCCTGTAGTCTTTAAGAAGCAATTGTATTAATCATATTTAAAAAATATAAAAACCAGGCATTTTTCAAAAAAGAAATTTACCACTGAGTGGACACTGCACCAGGCTCCCTGAACCCCGAGTCCAGTCCAGTGGTTCACAGGGAAATGGAACAAGGAAGCCAGAGAATGCTGGAAAGAAAGCTGGGGCTCCCTGGTGGTGCAGCGGTCAAGCGCTGCGCTGTGGAGCTGTCTGCAGCGGCGACGTGAGTTCGATCCCCGGCCAGGGAGCTTCCCACAGGGCGCGGCAGACCTCTCCTGCCTCGCCCGCTGCTCCCCTCAGCAGTGTGTTTCTGTTGATCTGCCTGTTCTGCTCCCCACTCTGTCTCTGGTGAACCCTCTCACTGCCCCACGCCTCTGGCCTGCACCCCAGCTTGTGTGCATAAATAAATGAATCTTTAAAAAGAAAAGTAGGCTCACCACACTGACCGGACCTGAAATCCAGGCCAATGAGGGGAGGGGTCTTGGCAGGAGGGTGGGGAGCTGCAGCCACAGGGGCCAAGGAGGCTGGGCACCCCAGCACACGAGGCTGCCCACGCAGAGGCAGGACCCCTGCCCACAAGCCACCAGGAGCGAAGAGCACCCCTGAGCGTCCAGCAACGTCACCCCTAAGCAGGCTGCGCCCAGGGCCAGCCGCTGCCCGTGGCCCTCGAGGCGGAGAGTCCAGGACCATGAGGCCAACACGCAACCCAGGCGCAGCAGGGCCCTTCCCGCCTGCCCGACCCTGCGGGCTGCCCCGACGTGAGATGTCAAGGAGGTCCCTGGGCGGCGCCGGGGGACTCCGGGGGGCAGGTGAGCCCCCAGGACCTGATGCGAGTGAGACGCTCCGATGTCCCAGGAACCAGCTCCCGGGCGGGGGAGTGGCCCAGATGACGCATAAGGTGGGCAGCCCCCGGGAGAAACAGACGGAGCCCACCTCCGCGCCTCTGCCCTGCTGTCTCCTGCCCCCAGAACGGCCCTCTGGGTCGCCGCTGTGAACGTTAGGTGCCTTCCGAGCCAGGAATGTCACTGTCAGGGCGGAACGCCCACGTGGGGCTGAGAGAGAGGGTTGCTGCGGATGGAGGGGTGAGGGCCTGCTGGCTGGCGGGCTTCTGGCCTCACGTGACTGGTGTCCTTCTAAAGAGAAAACCGGGGGCCTCCCTGGTAGTGCAGGGGTTTAAGACACAGCACTATCAAGCTATTGCCAGACGCTGCAGCACGAGTCCGATCCCCGGCCAGGGAGCTTCCCACAGGGCGCAGCAGACCCCTCCTGTCTCCCCGCTGCTCCCCTCAGCAGGGTGCTTCAGTAGATCTGCCTGTTCCGCTCCCCACTCTGTCTCTGGTGAATCCTCTCACCCCCTGCACTTCTGGCCTCCACCCCAGCTCTTCTGTGCATAACTAAATAAATCCTAAAAGAAAAATAAAGAGGAAACCAGCCTGGCCTCGGAGCAGACCGCACATATTCCCTGCCGAGAGGGAGGGAGACCCGAGGCACCCGCGGACTTCGCGGTAAGGGGCAGTGCCAGGAGGCCGAGACCTTGGGAAGCCTGAGCTCCACACCCTGATGCCGCCCCCATCCCGACAGCAACCCCGAACCTCCACCTGCAAGCAGTCCTTGGGGGTCATAACCCGGCCTGCACCCAACACTGCTCCTGCAGGAGCCCTGAGGGCTACATACACCAAAGAACCTTCCAGGCAACCAGCAGAGGAGGCTGGTTCCGGCTGGGAAGAGCTGCCTGCAGTTCCAGCTGGGAGGGCTGCCCCACAGCAAAGCCCCCAGGGGCTGCCCTCCAGCCACTGCTCCCCTCCAGCTGGCAGGAACCCCAGCACCCCCCTTAGTGCGACATCTTGCTCCCTTTCCCTCCTTGTGTGAGGCAATGTCCCAGGCACCACCCATGGGAACTTGTCCCTTAGGCCGACCCCAAGCTCTAACCGGGGGTCGGAGGCAGGGGACATGAGCGGGCCATTTGGCCCTCACGCCTTATCCACACAGGGCACCACCCCGCAGACTGTAAGGCAAGCCTCGGGTCCCATCTGCTGACTCCTCATCTGTCGCAGCCAGAACGTGGGTAAAGAGAGAAGGAGGGCGCTTTGTCGGGCCCCAAGCCCCAGTGGGACAGCACAGGGGCCTGACGGTCCTGCGTGCCGTGGCCAGACGGGTCCCAGAGGCGCACGAGGCGGCAGTGGGAGGCGTGAGACCCGTCGCGGCATGTAAGAAGAGGCCTGCAGAGGCAGTCACAGGAAGAGAGAGGAGAGCAGCCCCCCAGGCCACCCCAAAATACACGCACAGAGAGCACAGAGGGGCCCCCAGCACTTGGAATCACCCAGGACAAGCAGAGAATCGGGGTGCCAGGCAGATGGGACAAAGCACCCAGAGACGCTGGAACAGGGAGAAGACAGTGGCCTCTGCGCCATTCCGGGCAGGGTGCATGTGGGGAGACCCTGTGGGCCATGGGACATCCAAGCCTACAAATGGGGATCAAGAGACAAACAGCACCTCCTTCTGTTGTTCACACGAAACCCCCGTCCTGCAAAACCCGTCGTCTCCACTTTGCACTCAAAAGTCCAGACCACGGATTTACCGAGACCTGCGAGCCGGCTGCAACACTGAGCTCCACGGGGCCCCTGTGGGCGCGCGCCACAGCACGCCCCGTTGCTGTCTGGCGTCACTGCATCAGCCACCCTCAGCATCTCCGAGCCAGCGTCTCCATCACAAAGGCCAGGGAAGGGGCATGACCAGACTGCCCAGGAGTGGGCGGCACTCCACAGCCCTGGCAGGCTGGGGCGGGAGTAAGGTCGGCGGAGTTCGCCTCGGCTCTCAGATAGACGAGCTGTCACCTCCTGCTCCCAGGGGGCTGATGAGTGCCCGCTCCGCCCAGAGGACATCTGCTCGCTCCTTTCAGGCAGTGTCCCTCTAGGGAGACGCAGGCAGGGACGGCGATGCGGCCACCTTGAAGCACCAGGTCAGTGCCCCCTGCCCTCCCCCGCACACTGGCTCAGGGGGCTCCCAGCAGAGGAAGGCGCCAGATGGGCAGGGAAGACAGGGCGCCGAGGAGCAGCAGGGAAGCAGGGCAGAGAGCGAGAGGACGCCTCGCTGAGAGCGACATCAGTTAAAATAAAGAAGCAACCTAATATCTTGTTGGAGAGTCCCGGCGTGGGGATAATAACGCCTTCGTTCAGGATTCTACTCGCATTTTCTTCTCATCACCCCTAGACTGTGCGCTTTCTGAGAGCGTGGCCTGTATCCAACTCGGTTACCTCAGCATGGGTCATAGTATTAGGCACATTGTCTGTTCAAAGGACAGGTGGGGATTAAGGAAGTGAGCAAATGGGCAGATGGATGGATGGATGGATGGATGGATGGATGGACGGACGGACGGGTGGGTGGGTAGATGGACGGACAGACGGATGGACACATGGATGGGTGGACGGATGGTGGGTGGGTGGGTGGATGGATGGATGGATGGTTGGATGGGTGGATGGATGAATGATTGGTCAATGGCACACAAGTAGCTACATGGATTCAATAAACAACCTTACACACTTATGCACCAAGCACAGAGCTGCTTAAAATGTCCCTAAGAAGCCCATGCTTCGATTTTTAGACAAGAGCCGCTCAAGGATGGCGTGGAAGCTCTCACTCTTCCCACACTGGACCCTGGACCATGGGAAAGACTCCCCCCTGCCCATCAAGGAGATGAATAATGGGTCCCTCACAGACTCTCAGGACAGGTGAATGAATGTCCTTCCTCAGGAAAATAGATTCATTACTCGCTAGAGCTTTCTAGAACCACGCCCGGCCATGTACACCATCTCTCTATGAATAAACAGGAGAACAACCGGGTGTGACAAAGCCTATTGTCTTTAAACTTTCATTTCAGCTCAAGAACAGAGACTGCTCAACCTTGTCAGTCTCCCTTCCCTGGCAGAGGGGGGCGGCGAAAGAGTCTTGGTCCATCTTCCCACAGCCTCTGAGTTCCGCCCCAAGCTGCTCCGGCCACAGAGGGAGGGTCATTTTGACCTGACTATCTGGGTCTATAAACCTTAAATCATATTCACTTAAGTAAAACATAAACTAGCTGAACTTTGTAAAACATCTCTTGGGAGGCTGGGAGAGGCATTTCTCTCGTTCTCCAGAGGACCAGCATAGGGTCACTTAGCCGTGACCAAGCTTTGTGGTTTTGTGTTGGTTTTACTGAGGTAATGTTGATTCTCAGCATGGCAGATGCCTCTGGGCTCAAGTGTGGGGATGGTCGTCAGAGATCAGTGGCCTGAGCCCTGTTACATGGGAACCCACTTGTTCCTGGGACACTTGAAGGGGCCGACCCAATGCAGTCACCACTCCCAACCCACGGCTCCTTCCACCAAGCCAGGGCGCTCCTCCTCAGTCCTCAGGCTCAGGAACACAAGATGGGTTTTTTCTTTTTTCTTTTTTTTAAAGATTTATTTATTTATACATACAAGCTGGGGTACAGGCCAGAGGTGTGGGGCGGCGAGAGGGTTCACCAGAGACAGAGCGGGGAGCAGAACAGGCAGATCAGAAGTACACTGCTGAGGGGAGCAGCGGGCGAGGCAAGAGAGGTCTGCTGCGCCATGTGGGATTCTCCTGGGCTGGGCGTCAAACTCGCATCGCTGCTGCCGACAGCGCCACAGAGCAGTGCTTAACCGCTGCGCCACCAGGGAGGCCCCGAGATGTTTTTTTTCTAAAGCTTTAGGAAACACGCAGATCTTCCCTTGCCCCAGTGTTGCCAAGAAACCCTGGCAGGAAACACATTTAGTGTCTGGTGCATAACTAAACACCCAGGTCACAATACGTAGTAAGCAGGCAATACATATTTGCTGAGTAAATTAATCTGCATTTGCAGGAAAAGAGTTGCTTCTTTAGTTTGTTGGTTTGTTTTGTTTTATTAATTTTCTATTTCAGTCCCATTAAATGTGACATGTCTTACTTCAAGTTTTACTAAATTTTGGGCCCAGAACTGAGTTCTTCCAGGGGACCTAGGGTGGTGCACAAGGATCTTGGGAGAGGCAGTGCAGCCTAAAGACCCCAGAGTGCAGCCAGAATGTTCCACATCATAAGGTCTGCAATGAAGGGTGTGGGTAGCCCCCTTTGGTAGAAGAAAGAGGGGGGAGGACAGATATAAAGCAAGTTGTGGCTCTTTTTTAACTCTGATCCATAGAAAGTTGGTACTTGTGCCCTCTCCCAAAGTTTCTAAAACTAAATAAAAATAAAAGAATTTAAACATTGGTAGAAGAGGTTATGACACAAAATCTGAATGTACTAAATACCACTTTATTTTTCACTTTAAAATGGAGGATTTTTACATTAGGTAAATTTCACCTCAATGAAAAGTCTATTTTGGTGTTTCTGGTACCATTTCCAAATATAACTCCCCAAGGAAAAGCTTTGCTCTTGGGTTGGGGGAGGTGAACCCCACATCTGAGCAGGGGCCTCACCAAGTGTGGCCCACAGGAGTCAACCTGACAGAATCCCTGTCAACTTGACAGGCCAGTGTTTGGCCAAAGGCAGGCAATCTGAGCACCAAAAAGAATTACTTTACGGTATGGAGTGCTCTGGTGGTGTTAAAAACCCCTACGATCATAATAACACTAAAAAAAACCAAATGGCTCATTCGTCAGCTTGAAAGAGTGCAAGGGAGGCAACTCATTCTGACAGCCAGTGGATAAAAACAAAGAGCCAAGCAATTCTCCAGCCTTTCTACATGAACTATAGTTTAGGAGAGTGGAGGGTAAAGTCCTTTATAGAAAAATTACAGTCAGTAAATGAGAAAGGAATGATAGATTGTGATAGCATCATTTTACAACCCCCGATGCTATCAAGGGTCCTGGCATTGACTGTCAGTCATGGAAAATCCAATGTGATTGGCTGAGAGGGAACTTCCAGTGGATGAACCAGGCTACCAATCCCTGAATGCACAGGCAGATCCTACCATCACAAAGGGGGATGCCCAGACATGACACCTCTTCTGAGGGGAGGCAACATAGGGAACACGTCCTGGCTTACACATCTCTGGCCAAATATTGAACCTGAACACGGTCAGGTCTCTAGGTCAAGTTACCAATTTATTGAAACATCAGGGACAAAAGTAAACACAGCCCATAGTGGCCGAATCAGCAAAATCCAGAAAGCAGGGAATTGCAAGAGATTGATGACCTGGTATTTCCAGGTTGTATTTGGAAATGGTGCCAGAAACACTGAGATAGACTTTTCATTGAGGTGAAATTTACCTAATGTAAAAATCATCCATTTTAAAGTGAAAAATAAAGTGGTATTTAGTACATTCAGATTTTGTGCCATAACCTCTTCTCCCAATGTTTAAATTCTTTTATTTTTATTTCGTTTCAGAAAAACTCTTACAGGACCAAAGAGCCCTAGGATACCCAGTGATAAAAGGCAGTACGTGGGCCTGGCTTGGAAGCTGATTCCAAGAAACTAATTAACTGTAAGAACATATTAATGAAATATCAGGAGGCTCTGAACCCCAACCAGTTATTTGGAATAATAAGGAGTGGCTTAATTTTTTTACTTAGGTGTGATGATGCATTGTGTTTTTAAATTAGAAAATATCTTTATAGGGTCACACAAAAGCATTTGGGGATAAAAGGATCTACCTGGGAATGTGCTTTAAAATAATTTGACGGGGAAAGAAAAAGTGTTTGTTTGGGGATGTAGAGAGAACAAAACTGTCCATGTGTTGCCAATTTTGTGAGATGGGAAATGCATCATTGCAATAATTTCTTTTGAGCATGTTTACAATTTTCCAAAATAAAAGACTGAACAGGAGAACAGACTGACCCTAGACTGTTTGGATTTGGTGGGGGGTGGGGGTGGGGGAATGGTAATTTTTGGCACCTAAATGGTAAAGGGAAAAGTCTGATTAGCCCACAGGCAGAGACCCTCTGTGTTCCAGAAGGCAGCTGGGGCAGGTAGGGGTGAGTGAAGATTCTGTTCTGGCCAGCAACGATTTGAAATAGTGCAAATTAGAACAAAGTCACCTTCAACTCATTGGAGCCAAATCTCTGCAGTCTACGTTGGCTTTAAAAGGAGATTTGTCTTGTTTTTTTCTTTTTCTTTTATTCTAAAAATGGGTGAGACTGCACTGTCCTGGACAATGACTGCTTGTTCCTGGAAGGAAATTGTATGTTGTTCTGTCCAAGCAGCTACCCACAGAGCAGGCACAGGAGGGTGCAGGAAGACGTGGAAATGCCTCTTTGTTAGAGGTGGAGGGATAATTTAAGTCACTTTTTCATTTTCGTTCACATGCTCTTCACCGAACCTTCCCAACACCAGACATTGTGCTGGATGCCGCGTTAGCAGCCAAGGGCAAGAGAGGCATTTTATCCACATTCTACAGAGCTAGAAGCAGAAGCTGAGGGAAGAGCCCCAAAACGGGACTGAAGCACCGACAAGGGCCACAGCGTGCTGAGCCATGAGGACCGTGCTCAGTGAGAACAGCCAGACTCAAGAGCCACACAGTGTGATTCCATTTATAGGAAGTGTCCAGAACAATAACTCATGGACTCATCCAACCTCCACCTGCCTCCACGCTACCAAGAGCCCCGAGAAGGTGACATGTGACACAGACCGAGAGGCAGGTGATGGGAACGGCCGCGGGTCAGGCGGTGTTCTCACCTCCCACTATCACTCAGATTCCAGTGCACGTGCTGACAAAGGGAGCACTGTTAGGATGAACTAGCCAAGGAGCAAACAGATAACCTGAGGAAGGTCCCACTTTGTACAGTTCTGGAAGCTTCCAAGGAAACCCCGGCATTAATAAAAAAAACCAGTTCAGCCCAAACAGAAATAGAAAGGACACCCTGACAGGGTGAACCCTGAAACTAAAACATACCAGGTCCTGGCAAGTAACAGACACTTCACCTGTGTCCCTTTCATCTTCCTTCAAAGCATAATATAAGGCCTCCCAGGGGGCACAGGGGTTGAGTCTCAGCACTATGAAGCTGTCAGCAGCCACTGCAGCACGAGTTCGATCCCCGCCCAGGGAGCTTCCCACAGGGCGCAGCAGACCTCTCCTGTCTCCCCGCTGGTCCCCTCAGCAGTGGATTTCAGTCAATCCACCTGTTCTGCTCCCCACTCTGTCTCTGGTGAGTCCTCTCACCCCCACACCTCTGGCCTACACCCCAGCTCTTATATGCATAAATACATGTTTTTAAAAAGCGTAATAGAAAATAGAATGTAAAACATGTTAGTTCTTTGATGAATGGCATCAGCGTAACTCAGAGAAACGGAAACACGTCTAAAACACTTCACAATCAAGACCTCACCATGGAAGCCAGATGTTCTTGGTCCTCCTCCTCAAGGTCCTGCCTCTTGCCTCCCAGCTCCCCACCACCGCTCAGGAACTTGCTCAAAAGTGCTCAGGTCTTAAGTGATAAATGCAAGGCCTGTGGCCTGGCCAGTCCAGGCGGCTGCGGCTCCCAGCTGGGCCATGCTGCCCAGAAGATGGGTGAGATGGGTGGTACCCGGATGACGGTGCCCAGGAGAGGACGCCGGCTCTCGCCTCAGGGGCCCGGGCGCACGGGAGGGGCGGTGTGGGCAAGCCTGAAGTGGCAGTGAGAGTCTTCGCCGCAAAGGCAGAGCTTGTCACCACGGATCTAAGGCTCTGGGGTGCAACCTCCAGCCTCAGCCCGCACCACAGTCCAGCCTGGTCACAGCCGAAAGTGGGGAGGGAAACGGCGCCTCCTGCACCGTCAAGGGGCTGCTAGCCCGAAACCAAACCGGTTTGCCAGCGTCCTCTCCGCCTTCTGTTTCTTAGCCAAAAGTGGGCCTAGGAACACCCTCAGGGCGGAAGCTACATCGCCTCCCTCAGAGGGGCCTGAGTCAGAAGTCTCAGCAGCGTCCCGCCCTCAGGGAAGGCACCCGGTGCCCGAGACTTACCCATCCGGGGAGCCATCTCCATAGCTCCCTCTGCCGAGCGGCTGGAAACTTCTAACTAACTAACTAAATAACTAACTAACGAACGAAGCAGCAACCTGTTCCCTGAAGGACGCTTCTGAAACTTCCTCTAAGCAAAGCAGGTATGGATAACCTCTGCTTTTTGAAGTTCCATTTATGCTACTTCACTTTCATGCAAAGACCTACATTCGTTAGTGTTCACTTGCTTTTGATAACGCAAATAAACATGAAGCAGATTTTCACTTTAACAGACAGAAATGAAAATAGTGTTCAGCTGCCCGCTTTACACCCTTTTGGCTCATGCAAGGTTCCCCCGGGAATGCTCTGCTTTTGGGTAGCGGGAAACCTGTAATTTTAGTCTCTATTTTAAAATTGCAATTTTATTTTAACAATGTTTTAGTTGCTACAATAAGCATTCTCCCCTAGCCAGAAAAGGCAACAATATGTTTTGAATTTTTTTTAAAGCAACAATTCTATAAGATAAAGAAATTATGTAAAAATAGGGCCTCTCTGTTGGCACAACGGGTTAAGTCACGGCACTGTGAAGCTGTCCACAGCCACTGCAGCACGAGTTTGATATCCGGCCAGGGAGCTGACCCACGGGGCACAGCAGACCTCTCCTGTCCCCCCGCTGCTCCCGTCAGCAGTGTACTCAGTGGATCTGCCTGTTCTGCTCCCCACTCTGTCTCTGGTGAATCCTCTCACGCCCCCACACCTCTGGCTTATACCCCAGCTTGTATGCAACAATAAATCTTTAAAAAAAAAAAAAAGAAATTGTGTAAAAATAATGACAGAATACTCTGCAGAATATTTGTGTAGAATTTTTGCAGTTCTTTTGTGTAAAATATATGCATTCTAACCCAGTTAACCATTCCTAGCCCAACTACAGAAATGTTGCATGTATACTATCAAGGCATTTTTTTATAAAACGGATACTATGTGAATATATTTGAAAGACAAGAAGAACTTCCCCAAACACTAATGATGGTGACTTCCAGGAAGAATTACAGAGTTTTGTTTGGTATGTTTCTGTATGTTAAGTTTGCCGCAATGAGAGTGGAAGAAAATCCACTTAATCTTTTAACCAGATAAAGAAACAAATAAATTTTCCTCAGAACAAAACAGAGAGGATGTCAGTGCCAAATGCCAGTATTATTGATCAGCTCTTGCCAGGAATTAAAAGAGACAGAAGCTCTGCTCTCCAGGGACCCCGGCAGGGACACCCCCTGAACAGAAGCGACAAAGGACGGGGCCAGATAACAGTGTTTAGACATGTCTTTGATGTCCCCACCATCGTCCCGGGACAACCGGACAGAGGAAACAAAAGCTCGTTCTCGCGGGACTGGCAGAGGGGCCCACTGGCTCCCACCTTTTGGCAGGCGGCCTTCCCAGCGCTGACCTCTGACTCGCACACACAGCCTGTGTTTGCAGCCGGTCAGCAGTGTCAAAACCGCTCTCCAGCTCCAACCATTGAGAGGCAGCCCAGGAGAGAACAATTTCTTTTCTTTTCTGAAGGCAGCTTTGTGTCTTCAGGGCCCAGCTGGAGTAAGAATGGAGGTTTTGAAAGACAAGAGAAAAAAAAAAGACCATCTTCCTTCCAAAATGAATAATTCTGTGGGATTATCTCAGGGACTGGGGATGACAGATAAATGTGGCTGAACTAACTTTCCACGTTTTCTCCGAGGAACACATTTGCGCAACAGAAAGCATTTCAAGATGACACTAAAATTTCAAGTGTAAACCTGTACTTCTAAAACTGCACTAATGAGGGTTCTGAGTGTTCTAGACACAGGTTTTGGAGACGCTGGAAGCCCCCGGGGAGCAGAAGTCAGGCACAGGACCAGCAGGGCGCCGGCAGACAGAGGAGGCAGTGGGAGTCTGACCCGGTCATGCCCAGGCCTACCTCGAGGTCAACTCCACCCCAGGTCAGGGTGCCCCAGAGTGACCCAGTCACCCAATGTCATCACCCCTGCCCAGAGAGGAGAGCTGCCCAGCTGTCCCGCAGCAGAACTCCGCAGGAACCCACAGACCTGGCACCCTGACTCACCGCCCCGCAACTGCCATGCAGCCCAGACCAATACCAGCTGGAGTTAGTTAGGAAAGCACCTCAAATTTACTGGGCAACCACGAAGCATGACTGGGGCCCAACACACTTGGCTCCATAATAAAAAGCAACAATTCTAAAATCTTAAAAGATGTCAGTGCAAAAGGAACTCGACGGCGAGCCCTTCCAATAATGGTGCTGGAACAACGGGGCATCCCCAGGCAAAACGCACCCCTGGACTGAAACCTGCACACCTCAGACAAACAGGCACACCAAACGGATGGAGACCCGCCTGTGAAACACGAAACTTCTAGGGAGAAAGCAAGTTGGAAAGCTCCAGGTGGAGGGTAAGGCAGTTTCTAGATTCGCCACCTAAA
Source organism: Scalopus aquaticus (assembly GCA_004024925.1). Lineage (NCBI taxonomy): Eukaryota > Metazoa > Chordata > Mammalia > Eulipotyphla > Talpidae > Scalopus > Scalopus aquaticus. The sequence goes on from PVIJ01000780.1 coordinate 20,879, forward strand.
GCACAAGTCTTGAAATCAAAACTTGATACACTGAACTTCACCAAGATTTAATTTTACTCTGAAAAGGGCCCCATTGAGAAGAAGAAAAGAGGGCCGCCCTGGTGGCGCTCGGGTTAAGTCTTAGCGCTATGAAGACATTGGCAGCCACTGCAGCATGAGTTTGATCCCCTGGCAGAGAGTTTCCCACATGGTGCAGCAGACCTCTTCTGTCTCCTGGCTGTTCCCCTCAGCAGTGTATTTCCATTGATCTGCCTGTTCTGTTCCCCACTCTGTCTCTGGTGCATCCTCTCACCCCTACACCTCTGGCCTACACCCCAGCTCTTTTATGTATAAATAAAAATATTTTTTTAAAAAAAAAAGCACATTTCAACCAAAGACTACAATTAGAATTTTTCTTACTCTCAAAACTCAACAGTGAAAAAAAAATCCAATCAGAAAATGGGTAAAAGACAGGACAGACATTTTACAAAGGAGTAACTAGACAGCAAATGCGCTCACACCATTAGCCAACAGCAGGACAGAATTGCAGCCACAAACACTCTCACTGCACGCTGGTCAGGACAGCCAAACAAAACAGTGACAGTGCCAGACGGGGTTGAGGAGTACAAGAAACTCACTCCTCAAACAGGGCTGTGCGGAGGCATGTTCTGTGATCCTTATAAAGATGCAGCCCCCATAAGAAGACCCAGCAACTGTACTCTTGGATATTTATCCCACAGCACTTAAACCTTAAGTTTGCACAAAATCCTTTACACGCACGTTAGTTCTAGCTTTCTATGCAATGGCTCACAACTGGAACCAGCTCAGAGATCCTTGAACAGGATGCTGGTGAAACAAACTGGGCAGCCATGTTGGAATACTACGCAGCAAGCAAAAGGGTGAACTGTTGATACTCAAAACAACCAAGACAGCTGTCCAGGGAATTACACTGAGTGGGGAAGGGGACAGAGGGAGCACACACAATGAAGCTCCATTTATAGAACATTCTTGAACCAGCAAAATGATAGAACTAGAGAGCAGGTCAGTGGGATGGGAGGACAGGAGAGCAGGGAAGCAGAAGTGTTCCGGAGGGACCCTTATGGGGAGGGGCAAGTCTGCATCTAGACTGTGCTATTGTGGAGTAGAATACAGTCGTGTAAGACATTACACTGGAAGAAACCAAGTAAATATTCCGAGAGACTATAATTTCCTACAACTGCATGTGAATCTATAAATATTGCCACACAGGTGTGTAAATTAAAAACAAATGATATGGATCAGCCAGCGAGGTGCAGTGCCAGGTGCACCCTGAGGGGCAAGAACATGGTGCCAGACCCCCGGCTTTGTTAGCCAGCCCTCGAGAGTGGCCACAGGGCAGCCCCATGGACACGCCTCACCACAGTCACCGCAAGAGACCGCTCTTAGAACTGGCACGTTTCTGACACTGCAACTGGGAATGAGAGGGCCACGTCCAGCGGCCAAGTCTGAGCTTGCTCCTCTGCACCCACGGACGTGACCTGCATAAGCAGAAGTCCAGGGGTCCCACACCCAGCAAGGCGTGTGTATTCCCTTTGCTCTTCTGGCGAACAAACCCTTGGACTCCAGCCCCAAGCCGAGAGGCGTGTGCCTCTGTGCAGAGCCGCCGCGTGCGAGCGCTTGGTCTCCCAGAGCAAGAAGGGAGCTGGTGCTTCTTCAAGGAAACAGGAGAGGTTGTCCGGGACAGAACAGTCAGGGCAGGGACACCACTGCTGGAGGGAACAGAGGAAAAAGAGGCACCAAGGATGAGGAGGCAACCCAGCGAGGCTTGTAAACCTGCTGAGCTCGCGCCTCCCTGAGCCCCGGAGACTGCCACAGGCTGCTGGGAAATGAGAGGGTGCACAGGGCACTGCACTGAGGTGCCAGTGCCCTTCCTTGCTCTGCATGTCCAAATCCCACAGCACCCCAAGCCCTGCCTACTCCAGAAAAAGCACTTATCCCCACTGAGACTCAAAAGACTAACGCATGGCGAGCAGCTGAGGGCTCAAGCTCTGTGTCCAGCCCCATCTCTGCCACCTCCTGAGAACGTGGCCTTGGACTTCTCTGTGCCTCAGTTGCTCCCCGTGGAATGAGGATGGCGACAGCAGCACCTACCTCATAAGGCTGTTGTGAGGACTGAGTTATAGGGTGAAGTGCTAGAAAGGTTTATGACTCCAATTCTTTTATTTTTTTAAAGATTTATTTATTTATGCCTACAAGCTGGGGTGCAGGCCAGAGGCGTGGGGCGACGAGAGGGTTCACCAGAGACAGAGTGGGGAGCAGAACAGGCAGACTGACTGAAACACACTGCTGAGGGGAGAAGCAGGGAGACAGGTGAGGTCTGCTGCGCCCTGGGGGAAGCTCCCAGGCCTGGCATCGAACTCGCGTCACCACTGCCGACAGCTCCACAGTGCAACGCTTAACTGCTGCGCCACCAGGTAGGCCCTATGACTCCAATTCTTTTAATGAGTCATTTGGGGGAAGATTTCAGTTAGAAGAAATAAGGTTTCCTTGGGGTCATTTTCGCCACACATTTGTGAACAGCAGTGACCTGGAGGATGAAGTTACTGGGGTAAAGCACATGACGCTGCCCTCATGACACCACTTTCACTACAGACACGGCCTTCAGGTGCTTCTGCCTGGCAGGTAAGTCCCTGGGCCTCGGTTTACACATCTGCAGAGTGGGTGTCCTGTCCCTCCACTCGGAGGCTGGGGAGGCCTGAAGCAGAGAAGTGGGGAACAAAATCTCCCGTCATACGAGACCAGAGACCATGAATCTTAATCATCGTTCAAAAGGTGGTCTGTCTGTGCCTTCAACGTTAATTGTTCTCGAATAATCCTACCAGTATTAGATTTGGATCTCCATCCAGGCTCCTGAAAGTTCTCTGGTTCCTGCAATAATCCTGAGCACCTTCCAAAGGCCAGCTGCTGAGCGGATTCCTGGGATGCAGACCCGACCCCTCACAGCCCCTGCTGTGTACACAGGGCAGATGAGGCTTCCTCTAACACGTAATTACAGACCCAGGGTGTGAGTCCCAAAAAGTGATGTCAACCTTTTTGTTTCTAAATAATAATTCCCTAGGGCCTCCCTTGTGGCACAGGGGCTAAGTCTCAGCACTACAAAGCTATCAGCAGCCACTGCAGCACAAGTTCAATCCCCGGCCAGGGAGCTTCCCACAGGGCGCAGCAGACCCCTCCCGTCTCCCCGCTGCTCCCCTCAGCAGTGGATTTCAGTCAATCCCCCTGTTCTGCTCCCCACTCTGTCTCTGGTGAATCCTCTCACCCCCCACACCTATGGCCTAAACCCCAGCTCTTGTATGCATAAATAAATAAATCTTTAAAAAAAAAAAAAAGAGGTTGGAAAGCTCTCTGCAAAGGGCAGTTCTCAAGCATGGCTACTCATCAGAGTCACCTGGAGAGCTTGTCAAGCCACAGACTGCCAATCAGTATCCCGAGGGGCTCAGGGAGGGTCTAGGGCAAGACCTGAGAATCAGCATTCCAGTCAAGTTCTCCAGGGAGGCTAAAGCTGCTGGTCCAGGGACACAATTTGAGCACTGCCACCCTAGAGACAAGGTAGACTGACCTTGAACAAACTTCCAAGGGAGCTTACAGATGACCTAGGCCATCCTCTACGGTGACAATGAGAACCTAAGCCCAGAGCGGAGAATGACCCTCTCAAGGTCAAAGCTGAACTGGTAGGTCAGGTTCCCGAATGCTCAGTTCCTGGTGGTTTTACTACATAGACTCTGACAAACGCCACTCCTGCTGAGCACAGGAAGAACAAGCACTCCTCCATGGGTCCAAGATAAACTCAAGGTCAAAAGCACTTGGGGGGCGGGGGCGGGCTGTTGTGAAACACTTATCATGACTGTACTTCAAATAATTCACTAGGGTACAGTGTGGGGAGGGAGGAGACAGAAGAAACAAATTTGACCAAATGTGAACAATTATTGAAGGCGGAGAGATCACAAGGTTCATTATACTAATTCCCTATTTTAGAACATGCTGGAAAGCATCCCCGTAGAAATGGGAACAGGAGCAAGGGTCCAGATTTGTCACTGACACCCCTGAGCTGGGTTGGGTTGCCCTGGCAGCCCCGGTAATATCCTTCCCCCAAAAGAACAGTTAGAACATCTGTGACGGGCCAAGCCTTGGCTGGGTTCTAGAAGGAGTCAGATAAAATGGAGACACAAATTTGTGTCCTCAAGAAGTCCATAATTGGGTGGGGTAAATAAAATGCAAATTATTGCATTACAAGGACAGGAGGCCTAAGAGAAATTCAGAGTGAGTGAAGAGATGAAGAGGGCTGCATCTTTTTTCACCTCATATTCCTTTTTTTTAAGGAAGATAAACCCTTTTTTGCCTAAGAGTAGTCAAGTTTTAGTTTGCCATCAATCAGTGATTTTATTTTAATCAAAACAGAACAAGAAAAGTACAAGTGATAGGGAAAGTCTCAGAATCTGCTAGAGAAATAATAGTTAAATTGCAAATTATATAGAAAACAATATATATAAAGTGACACAATAGTAATACTTTATTACATGAAAAAGTGACATAAATAACAGATATCATATATTATTTTGTTCAATATTTAGATAAATATAAAACTTACCTCTTGTACCAAAAAAAAAAAAATACACCCAAATGTTAATAAATAGTAACTATATTTGGACCATAGATTTCTGGATTCTATTAAAAAAAAATTCTCCTGTATGTTCTTAAATTTTATGTCACAAATACATATTACTACCACAGTAGTCCTTCCCCATCCTGCTTTTTCTGGGCCAGTTGGCTTTAAAGACCTACCATTTATCTATATGTCCAAAGACCGAACTAAAAAGCTGAGAGAGCCCATTAAGCACGAGGGGATTAACTTCCTGGAATCTTTTGAAGGGATTAGAGGTCAGGGAATGGCCAGCCAGGGCCCCATGCACTGCAAGCAGTCGCCCTCCTGGTCATTACCCCCTCCAGGCCCCCTCCAGGCCGGGACAGAAGCACTGGCACTTGCAATCCAGGGAAAGGTGCGATTCTTAAAAGCGAGCGCCCTCGGCCCTGGAGGCCCCGGACACCAGCTCCTTTGTCCCTGGTCCTGCAGCCTGGGCCTCTCCACTCCGACAAGGAGGCCTGCAGGGCCCAATGGGGGCTGCCCCTCACCTTCAGCCCAGCCTACCCCCTCATTCTGATTTTTGAACCTTTTTAGTTCTACCTCAAGACTATCTCTGAACATGCAGGAATCTCTGTATCATTCAAATGTTGAACCCACAAAGTGGACAAGCATTTCTTTAAAACAGTTTTAATGCCAAGTGAAAGGGCAGTGCTGGGAGTAGGGCCTGAGAGGGCCAAAGAGGCCAGTGAATTTCCTTCTATGTGAAGGAGTCGTTGGCTTTAAGCACGGAAAGCTTTAGAAATGTTCTATGCGATCATAAACTCTCCTGTTTAAAACAAGACAAAAACCAAGGCAATTTGAAGTCTTGCTTCCGATTACCTCCCTAGTAAAAGGTTATAGGTAACGGTCCAAACAGCTATTTCCACTAATTAAAAACATTTTAAACCACATATAAACCATTTCCAACATCTGCAATAACAAGATAGGCCAGGATGGGATTTCAGCTTCAACCTGAGCTCACTTCTTACCCCATAAAGAAAACTTGTTCCAGCATGAACAGCCAACTACCCCATCCAGCGCTGTGGGATGGGAAAATCAAGAGGCACATCGCAAACTTTAATGGAACCAGATTTCAGCATGAAAAAAGACTGGAAGAAACATCTAGAAACAAATTCCACGCAAGCCCAAAAACAGTACTCTGGGGCCTCCCTGGTGGCGCAGTGGTTGAGCGCTGCTCTGTGGAGCTGTCGGCAACAAGCTAAGCAAGTTCGACACCCGGCACATGGCGCGAATCCCACATGGCGTGGCAGACCTCTCCTGCCTCCCCCGCTGCTCCCCTCAGCAGTGTGTTTCTGATCTGCCTGTTCTGCTCCCCGCTCTGTCTCTGGTGAACCCTCTCGCCGCCCCACGCCTCTGGCCTGTACCCCAGCTTGTATGTATAAATAAATAAATCTTAAAAAAAAAAAAAAAAAAAAAAACCAGTACTCTGGAGACAAGGGATCGCTTATAAGAACTCTTCAAATCTGCCCAGAGATCTGAGCCATTCTAAGAACACCGTTAGAAGGTGGGATTTTAATTGGCCTTTACACGTCCAATAACATTTTCCTGCAATGTCTGCCAAATGGGCAACATGAACGCAGTGTTTATGTAAGACCAAGCTCAACACTTCCCAGACCCCACCGCAGCTGATGTCGAACACAACTCAATATGTTCTCACCGGGATGCAAGCTCTGAATCAAGTTAAATCGGCACAAGGATTTAAAGGGATGCTTTAAAAACCTGCCTTGCCCTGAAGTGAACACTTACCCCTATAACAAGAGCTGATTAAAGAGAAGCTCTGCTGCAGAAAGGAGAAGTTCCTCTTTCCAGCTGGTCCTCCTGAAGGGATCAAGGGAAGCTTGACAGCAGAAAGGCCCAGCATCCTTCTTCTCCAAGAAAGGCCTGGGCCCTAGTGCTCCCCACCCCAGCCCCCAACACACACACCCCTTTTTGGTCTTCAAGCAAGCAGCCTTTGTTCCCAGGATCTAATCCAGTCACTAAGTTCCCAGCTCCCCCTGAACCAGCTTCTCCAAGTCTAGCAACCCCTCAGAGGGTCCCAGCCTCTAAGGGGAAAGTCCCAAGCTCCCGTCCCAAGTGCAGGGGAGATGAGGCTGCCAGCTTCGGCGCCTGCCTTTCTAAAGCCGCAGGCGGAGACCCCGGGCGGGCGCACGGGCCCTCCAACTTGGGCGAGAACCGTCAATGCCATTTTTCCAGCTCTCACCTAAGGAGCGCGCCTCTGGGCCAAACGCTGAGGCCAGCGCTCAGCGCGCGCGCTCCCCAACATTCGCACGCGCGCGCGCACACAGGGCCGCTGCACCCCGGTCCCCACACGCCTTGGGAACCGAACCCCGAACCTCCCGCACCTCCTCCGTGGGTCCCGGCGGAGAAGGTGCCCGGCCCGCCCGGCTCCTCTTCCTCGCGGACCGCCTGGGGCACGAGCTCCCGCCGGGAAGGGCGGTCGGAACCCCGACCCCGACCCCCCGACCTCAGCAGCCCGCGCCCCCGCCCCCCGGCAGCCGGCCGGGGCCGCTCTCACCTCGGCCCTTTGTCCTCCTGCAGACTCGGACAGGCTCCGTGCGCCCGCAGCCGTCGGAGGGCCAGCCCCGCCGGTCACACCCTCGGCGCCGGTATCCGGCCGGCGCGGGGCGCTCGGCAAAGCCCGGATCTGCGGACGCGCCGGCGCCCGGGACTCGACCCCTGACACCCGCCGCCCCCGGCGCTCCGCTTTCCGGGTCTTAGGGCCCGCCGCGGAGGAGGGGCGGGCAGGGGGCTCGGCCACCCAGGACCTGGCTGGGGAAGGGTCGCGGGCGAGGGCGGCGTCGGGCCGGGGGCGGAGGCGACGCCGGCTGGGGCCCAGCCGCCCCCTCCCGCGGGGGCTCGCGCCCGGTGGCACCCCGCCCGCCCGCGTTCCACCCCAGGACGCGACCCCCCGCCGGGTCTCCGCGCCCCGGGTCCGTCGCCCCAGGCCGCCGCGGTCCGCTCGGCCAGCCGCCAGCCCCTCCGCCCCGCCCCGCGTTCACCCGACACAATTCCGAAGGACTCGAGGTGCCCAGCCCAGAGCCAGGTGCGCCGCCTGGCCCAGAGCAGTCGCTTCTTCTCCGTTCTCAGCGGCGCCCGCGCACCCGCGCCGCGACTCTCCCGCGGGGCCGCCGCCGGGAGCCCCCGCAGCGACCCGGGCAGGAGCCGGGAGGGGTCTGGATGGAAGCTGGAAGTCCCCTCAGAGGACAGATCTTTCAGTCCTGGGGACGCAGCGGGACGCTGCGGCTGCCCGAGAAGACCCCGGGCGCGGATCTGCACCTCGGGGTCGGGGCCCCGTTCAGACCGCGCTCCCCGAGCCCTTCGCCGGCCCCCGCAGCCCGGACTGCGGGGACTCGGGCCTCAGTGGCCCAGATCTGCCTGCGGCGCATGGGGAGGGGGGTTCTGCCCATCGGGGGTTCTGCCCGAGGCCAGAAGAGGAGGAAGGTCCAGGAGGATGAATAATTGGGGATGGAACCTGGCCCTTGGCCCCGGGTCAGAAGAATGAGTGAGTGAGCGAGCGAGTGAGTGCGGAAAGGAAAGAAGGAAGCCTAAAGCAGTGTTTGCGCACCTCGGGTTGGTGGGTGCAGCGTGGCTGAGCACTGAGCGGGACAGCGGGGGTAAAACTCTCAATGTCCTGCTTCTCTTTAGCAAAGGAGCAGCCCCTGGGAGCCCGGAGGCAGAGCCCCACAGAGCCGGTCCCGCTGCCACTCACCCGGCGGGCCTGGCCACGTGAGATCCCTCCAAGGTGGGGGGTGTAGGGGGGAGGAGGAGGTGGCACCTCTGCAGGGTACCCCCCCCCTCCCGGCCAGTGGCAGCAACAGGTCTGGCCAAAAACATCCCCAGTGAAGCCTCCTCCATCTTCTACCCCACCAGCACGGCCGTTTTCCTTTCCCTATGAAACACTCCAAACACTAAACTAGGAGCAGTGCCCAGCAGCCAGCCAGGCGTGTGGTCAGCTGTCCTGGCTTCCCATGTCCACGTGGGAATAAAAGTCACGATAAATGCCCCGATCCCAGGTCTTCCCTAAAACTGCCCATCCCTGCTGCCTGCCTCCGCACTGTTAACACAGACGTCAGTCTCATGCTACCGTTCCACATGCACGCTGTCCACAGTCTTGCCACGCGTGCGTTCCTTCCCGGCTGCCATCTGCACGAAGCAAACCCGGGCGCCAGGGCAGACAAGAAGCAGGTGATCGCACCAGCTGACTCAGCAGATCCGCACCGAGGGCCGAGCCGGTCTCCGGGAACTCAGGGGCTTTCTACTTTTTCAGTTTCTACAAGGTTCCGGGTGGGTTTGCACCGGCAGCTGTGCGTAGTCAGAGGGACGAGGCTACATCCCAGGAGGTGAGCTGCACCGCCGCACACCAGGGGTGAGGAAAGGGTCGGCAGTCGCGGGATCCCCAGGTCCAGTTTGCCTCAGGGCTGCACGTGGTCGGACATGAAGCAAGAGTCATCCCAGGAACTACGTTGCTCACCAAGAACTGAGCAAAAGGCTGTTACTGAGACCCGCTGGCTGCTTCCCTCTGCTCCCAGGGCTGCGTAACGACGACCTCAGGTACGTTATTCCCGCGCTATTACTGCGGGCGCGGTGCTTCCTCACACGGCCGCAGGTCGTGTTGTTTGTGTTGCTCGCACTGTCACTCCATGCACGTTGCTTCCATACTGTTACTTCGTGTACGTTGCTTCTACGCTACTGCAGGGCGGAAACCACTCCCCTACCACCACCGCCTGTGCGGTACGCTCACACTAGTACTGCGAGTTTGCTGCTTTGGTACTATTACTACATGCCTGTTACGTCCATGCTGTCACTGTAAGTACATTATCCCCCGACTGCTATTACCTGTGCAGTCTCCCATAACATTATTCTCCTGTGGTTACTGTATTATTCTCATACGATTACTCTCTACTTTGCGGCACGCACGTGCTTGTGAGTCCCAGGGGACATTTTGAGCAGTTTTACACCTTTCTGTGTGGCTGACTCTGTGTGGGTCTGGAACCCAGAAGGTTTGGCTTCTGTTGTCTTGCTCAATAGTCTATTCGTGAGGTTCACCTAATCGTACTGCAGGGGCAGGAAAACACCAGGGAGCAGGTTCTCCATGGAGCTGCACAGATGGGTCTAAAGGAGGAGACCTGGAGCCCTCGGTGGCTTTTGAGACTTTTGATGGTCTCTTGCAGAGAGGCAACCAGGGACAGGGCAAGCAACGGGGCTGGGGGTCCGGGAGGCCAGCAGGTCTCCCAGTCCCTGGCGAATCTTCACCCTCTCGGACTCTCTGGCGGTGTCCTGTGGCCCCTCTGCTGCACCCCAACAGTCTGCGCCATGCTGCGTTCTCTCCTGCTTCTGCTTCCGCTGCTGCTGCTGCTTCTCTGCTTCTAAGCCCAGTCTCTGCCCCAGGGGCGCCCGCTCACGCCCACACCCTGCTCCAGGTGCCTCCATCAGGCCTGCTGAGTCCACCATGGGGGGGAGGGCGGAAAACCCAACAATTCTCTTGTTTACCCTACAATACTTGCACCTGGAGTTTGCTCGTTCTGACAGCCGAGTACTATCCCACGAGGTGAGCGGGTGCATCTTCTCTCTGCAGACATCCAAGTGGATCTGGTCTTTCATGAGTGAGCATGCTTATGACTGCGTCGGTGTTGGGGGAGCCCCTCGTCAGCCCCGCCAGGAAGAGTACACAGTTGTGCTGCATTAGCATTAACCAGCCCGCTAGCCCCTACGGGCGGTTACTCACTGCAGTGGCTAAATGGTCACCACAGCAGGAAATGCCCCCCAGGGCAGAGCGGGGCTCCTTCACCCTGCCCTCCACTCCTGAAAGTCTTTCCTTTCACATGCTGATACTCTGCATGTGCCTGCAGTTTTACCAGGCCCTTCATAAACTGCTAGGGCTGTTTCCAGCATATTCCTATAAATACCAGTCCCTGAAATGAGGCCAGTGGACGTTGTTTTAGTTTGTTTATTGCACTGTTGGCCTAGACACAACAGAATAAAGTGGTAGAAGGTAAAAACACACAAAAAAGAGACACCTTGCTGTCCCCCTACGTGGTGCCAGCTTACATTCTGTCAAGCAAATGAAAAGCCACAGAGCCCGCTGAGCCCGCTTTATCGTAAAGGGTGGGCAGTAAATATTTTAGTCTTTGTGGTCCCATAGGCAAAGTCAACACTGTTCTGTTATACAAGTACTTTTACAAAATTTATTTAAAATACACCCTTTTAAAAATGTAAAAAGCTACACTTTTTCTTCATGGGCCCTTCCAAAACCAAACCAGAACAGGCAGCTGAGTGGATCTGCCCCATTCCAAAAATTAATTCCTTTCCTTGAAACCCAATATTAAAAAGGAGGTCCCATTTAACAAAGGCAAAAATCGAAGTTAGCACAACAGAAGCATGAAACTGAATGTGATGTTATAGCAGGGAGAAATTCTGAGAAGTGTCTCACGCCCTAGCTACTTAAGGCAGCAACTTTGGGGAAAATGTTTCATCCTATTTTGAAAAGAATGAAGGTTAGAATTGCATAGGCTTTGATCAGAGAATTCATTAGACAAGAAATGAGAGTCAACAAAAAGATGTATTATTTTCCTGTGTGATGAGTCACCTCTCTGCTCCTAGGCCATTGCTTTACACACCAGCACACAGGTATAAATTATTAGATTTGTTTTTCTTGAACTGAACCTGACCCACTTGTTTTATAAGCTCTATTGAACTTGAACCAAAACTTGAAAAAGTAATTTCTAGATAGTCTCTTAAGTGAGGGATATCCACCTAGTTTAAAATGTTGTTGACAAGATTAGGCACACACTAAAAAACTTTGGAGGCTGACCCAAGGCTGACAAAGGAGTTGTCCATCTCCAAGCCCATTCAGCCATCAGAGATTTCTGGAAGAGGCCATAGGGTCAGGGGAGCAATTAGACATGGCTCTGGGCACGTCTGCTGTCCTTGAGACGCTCACCCACAAGTGTCTCGCACACCCACCCACTCACACGTACACACCTCCTCACGTGGATGTGCTGTGGCAGAAATCCAGTCAGGAAATGGAAACGCACTCAGAGGGGAGGAGGGAAGACGTTATTAACGCCTGGGCGGGCTCAGAGGAGTTCCTTCTCCAAAGTCTGAGCCCCGAGCAATTTGGCCACAAGGTATTTATCGTGGACAAGGAGGACAAGGAAGAGTCCACTTGCAGCTTCCAGCCGGTAGGGAGTATGGCAGTCAGCGACTTCTAGGCGGTTATCTGGAGAAGCAGAGTCAGGAGGCCTTGGAAGCCTTATCAGCTATTCCCTGGAACTTTTCGTCCACTGTGAAGCTGTTTCAGCACAACTTCAGCAAGTTAACAGGTCAGCCTGACATCTTGCGCTTCTGATGTGCACGTATATCTTTACACACGTGTTTGCTTCCTTAAATCATCCCACACAGGGTCTCCCTGGTGCACAGGGGTTAAGTCTCAGCACTATGAAGCTATCCGCAGCCACAGCAGCACAAGTTCGATCCCCGGCCAGGGAGCTTCCCACATGGCGCAGCAGACCTCTCCTGTCTCCCCGCTGCTCCCCTCAGCAGTGCACTTCAGTAGATCTGCCTGTCCTGCTCCCCACTCTGTCTCTGGAGAATCAGCTCAGCCCCCCCACCTCTGGCCTTGTCTGCATAAATAAATCTTTAGAAAAAATCATTCCATACATGCTTTGAACATGCATGTAGCTCTTCACATACATCATACATGTATCTCAAACCCAGTTATCCTTTCAGACACCAAACTTCCCTCTCTCACACACACACCACGCCTCACACAAGCACTTCTCCCCGACACACACGCTCCTCTTCTCACACCTTCTCACACCCCACACGAGGGACAAACTCGGGCCCCCCAATATTCCCATCTATGTGTATCTCTCGCCCTGTCACGTGCACAAACACCTCGCTGGCCAGCTCCCTTCCTCCACGGCCGGCACAGGTTCCCTAGGGAAGCTGCACCCATCACAACTGCCAGAGAGAAGGCTGCAGATGGGGTTGGGGGAGGGGCTCCTGGCGGCGTCAGGGCACTTACAGTTTATTCTTTTGGAAGACACCTCCCAAGTTTCTGTGCCGTATTTCCTCTTCTTAGAAGGAAGCCAGTCCTCATTTTAGTTTGGTGACCTCTGTGGAGACCCTCTTTCCAAACCAGATCACCTTCTGGGGCTCTGGGGCTTGGTCTGCAACGCGTGACTCTGGAAGGGTCAGGGATGGTGCAAACGATGCTTGTTTCTGCATGTGCTTTAGCTCAGAGATGCTGAGCTCTATCCTGATTAATAGTACATCCGCGGCCCAGATGTGGCAGCTCCTCACCTGAAACTTCCAACCCAAACCTGTTTCTAACTCCTCCATCCATCTCTGTTACTAAGATTATAGACGCCCCCATCAAAGGCCTTCCTGAGGTGAGCTGCTCCACCTGGTGGACAGTGCAGGCACTACACTTCAGCAGATGGGTATGGAATCTAGGTTGCAGGTGCTCTGAACACTTTGGTTTGTAATGTCATTTCATGATAATGCAGATGGAGAAACTATGATTCTTGGCCGAAACCACTGTCTGTGAAATGTTCACACTACTCCATGTTTGTGTGTGCCTCAGTTGTCCATATGGGAGTGTGTGTGTGTGTGTGTGTTTGCACGCGCACACGCGCGCATGTGTTGGGATGAACTTTTCTGTAAGATCATCTTTCCTTTTCACAGAAGGCATTGCCATTTATCATTTTCATTATTTAAATGTAGCTCCCTACGAAAACAAATGACCTCAAGTTTGCGGACTGCACTTCATTTCCTGATACAACTCAAATGGATTTTTATAATATAAACTCCTACATACAGAAGATGCAAAAGGAAAATTCAAGTGATTTTTTGAATGATTACCGAAGAAAGTTTACATGACAAAATCTTTAACAAATTAGATTTGAACTCTGCTGATTTGTGCAAGCTGAATTATTAAAAATATTGCAACCTGAGTTCAAGTTTTCCTGAGATGTCTTATCAAATTTCGAAAACTTTACAACGGTCACTCTGTAGTAGTCTTTCCCCTAAATAAAATCACTTTGAATCTACAAGATTGAAAAATACAAAGAAAACAATTATCTAACAGCATAAAATACAAGCAGGAGAAAAAAATAGCCATTGTCAAACTTACAAATAATTTTATTTATTTATTTATTTTTAAAGGTTTATTTATTTATGCATACAAGCTGGGGTGCAGGCCAGAGGTGTGGGGTGGCGAGAGGGTTCACCAGAGACAGAGTGGGGAGCAGAACAGGCAGATCGACAGAAACACACTGCTGAGGGGAGCAGCGGGCGAGGCAGGAGAGGTCTGCTGCGCCTTGTGGGAATCTCCCCGGCTGGGCGTCGAACTCTCGTTGCTGCTGCCGACAGCTCCACAGCGCAACGCCTAACTGCTGCACCACCGGGGAGGCCCCTTACAAATAATTTTATAACACCAAATGAAAACAAAATCCATCGTAAGGGGTGCTCAGAAGAGGTAAGAGACTAACCATTGCATAGTTTGCAATGTCACTATTTAGACCTTTATTTCAAAGTCAGCGTGGTCAGGTTGCTTTCCAAGTGTTTATTTATAATGTAGTGCCCCTACTGAGGGTGAAAAGTTTACTGAGAAGTTCACCCCAACATTCATCCCAAGTTTGTGTGGGTTTTTTCTGGGTATTCCCATTTCCTGTCCTGTTATCAGGGGCTTCCTAGCCCAGGTTACAGGACTCATCCAACACATATGGGGCAGGGGTCCAGGCTTATTTGGGGGCTTGGGGGAGGCTTCCTTAGGAACTTGCTGGAGGAAGCATCCACGGGTTAGGGTTCTAGCAAGGAGAAGAAGCGTGGAGAAGCTTTGAGGAACTGAAAGACCAGCGTGACCGAGAACACCGTCCAGCCGAAGACCCTGATGAGGAGGCGAGGGGCGGGCGGGGGGACACAGCCCAGCAGGCGACTGACCAGTACGCCGGGGAAATCCTCACACGGAGGGCAACACTGACCCAATTCAAGCAGAGCGGGGCTGAAATAACTTCTGTTCTTCAAGAGGTTTCTCTGGCAATGTAAAGTTAACCGATACCCCCAAAAGGGCCATTGTGAGTTGGACAGTGACCGTGCAGAGGCCCTGGGAGGTGAAGAGGCTAAGCCAGGGAAATGAGTGAGGAAGGGTCCCCATGGCCCAGGAACAAAGGCCAGAGGGCAGGAGAGGGCCAGTGGGATCAGGAGGCGGGAAGGCCGGCCCTTTGGAGAGAGCTGACGAGCCTCCTGCCCTTTGGGGCTTCCTCATTGGGGTTCGCTGAGGCGTGCGGCAATAGCTCATCTTTCCCACAGCTCTTTTTTGACAGGCTTTCATGGGGATTTGCCCCGTGGGTGTATTTGACTGCTGGCTTTTTTTTTGTTTCCTTTCGGAAGCAGGAGGTGAACACTGTTGCTAGCTGAAGAGACAGAATCCGGGAGGCTCCACCCGGCCAGCTCCCCGGGCTGGCGCCTTTTCTGGAGCTCTCTGGAAAGTTCCTCGAGTCCTGGACAGCACCCAGACCACAGAGTGACTGCACCGACCTTTGTTCCCTTTGAGTGGCTTTTATTTTTAATTTTTTAAATATTTATTTATTTATGCATACAAGAGTTGGGGTGCAGGCCAGAGGAGCAGGGGGTGAGAGGACTCCCCAGAGACAGAGTGGGGAGCAGAACAGGAGGATCAACTGAAATACACCACTGAGGGGAGCAGCAGGGAGACAGGAGAGGTCTGCTGTGCCCTGTGGGAAGCTCCCTGGCCGGGGATCGAACTCGTGCTGCAGCGGCTCTGGATAGCTTCAGAGGGCTGAGACTTAAACCCCTGCGCCACCGGGGAGGCCCCTGTGTGGCTTCAGAGCCGTGTTTGGGCCCTGGCGCTTTGAGACTGGGTTGGAAACCTTGGTGAGATTGTGAAGTTGGAGTCGCCACCGGTTGGGCACCGGGGCCCTGAGGCCTGTTCTCTCTACAACACAAGTGCAGGGGTGCCAACCTGTGGTTTACACATAGAGAATCCGAGGACTGGAGGGACAAGTAGGGGTTGGTGCAAGACTCCTCCAACCAGCTTTGCTGCTCCTTCCCGTGCTACCCGCCTTCCACCATCCTTCCATCTCTTCCACCGGCCGCTCCGGCCCCGGGCTTTTGCTGGCACCTCACCCATCTTCCTACCGAGGGTGCCCATCGGGAGTGTAAATGACCACGTGTGAGCTGCGGCTGGGCCAGAGAGCAGCTGTGACCCTGAGCGAGTCACTTAACTTCCCTGTTCTCTGCCCCCTCCCATGTAAAAGGCGACTTTTGAAAAATGAGCCCCACGGCCATCTTCAAGCGAGCCCACAATCTTATGTTTCCCAACACAGGTCCCCATCTATCCGTCCCTGCATGAACCCAAGTACCCGTCCACCCCTGCACGACCCCTGCTCCCACGCACCCCTGCACGAAGCCCCGCCCCCATCAAGCCGCACCCACCCTTCTGAGGACGGTTTGCAGGCTCCCACATCTCCATCCACCACCTCCCCAAGGATTCAGAAGGCGATCCAGGCTCCACGGAGCTTGAGCTCCCCCCCTTTCCTGCCAAAAGCACCTCAGCAACTCGCCAGCCTCTGGGTCATGCTTTCCTGCAGTCTCTGAAGGTGGAGCCCCCCCCCCCAGTTTCCACATCCACGCTGCCCTGTGGCTCACCCCACTCAGCCTTCCCAGTGCCGCCTCCTCCTTCACCTGCTCATCTTCAACATTTTAAAAAAGGAAGAAGGAAAGCAAAGGAGAGAAGACTGAAAGAAAAATGGAAAGGGAGAGAGAGTGGGGGGAGGGAACGAGAACAGCCTTCTCCCAGCACCGGCAGATCCACTGTCTATCTCCCCGCCCACCCCCTCATTAGTCCACGTGTCCTGGCTGTTTAGTTTAGGAACAAAAGTGAACCAAACTCGGGCCTCCCTGGTGGCGCAGCGGTTAAGCGCTGCGCTGTGGAGCTGTCGGCAGAGGCGACGCGAGTTCGACGCCCCGCTGGGGAGAATCCCACATGGCGCGGCAGACCTCTCCTGCCTCCCCTGCTGCTCCCCTCAGCAGTGTGTTTCTGATCTGCCTGTTCTGCTCCCCACTCTGTCTCTGGTGAGCCCTCTCGCTGCCCTGTGCCTCTGGCCTGTACCCCAGCTTGCATGTATAAATAAATAAATCTTTAAAAAAAAATGAACCAAGCTCACCATCAACAGTGATGTGTCTGCCCAACCTTTCCACCTGAAGACTCTCTCCTCCGCCCTTAGGCTCCGCCCCACCTTGCTCTCACCCACACTCCGGGAAGGATCCCCTCAATTCTTGAACTTCCAGCATGAATGGCCTCCTTCAGCCCAAGCCTGCCCTTAAGCCCGCTCGGCTCCCAAGCTGTTTTTCTGGCTCTGCTTTCCCTCACTTGAATCTGTCCCTTCCTCTTGGCTTCACGGCCGTCACCAGCTGCCCCGCCAGTGACCGGGACAGCCTTCTGCCCATCTCCTTTGCTAGTCCTTCCAGACTGGAGGAAGCCTGTGCTGGAGGGGAGGGGTGCTGTAATAAGTAGCGCATAGTAGGTTACAGGGGTGACACTGGATTTGTTCTAAGTCCTCGATTTCAAACACTGCATTAGAAAACTTACCTGGGGGCCTCCCTGGTGGCACAAGGCGTTAAGTCTCAGCACTGTGAAATTATCCACAGCCACTGAAGCACGAGTTCGATCCCCGGCCAGGGAGCTTCCCACATGGCGCAGCAGACCTCTCCTGTCTCCCGCTGCTCCCCTCAGCAGTGTATTTCAGTAGATCCACCTGTTCTGCTCCCCACTCTGTCTCTGGTGAGTCCTCTCACCCCACACCTCTGGCCTGCACCCCAGCTCTTGTACGCATAAACAAATCTTTAAAAAAGAAAAAGAAAACTTACCTGGGCTTCAATGTAGCTGGGGCATCAGGCACCTGGAGAAGGGATGGGAACAGGTGCCTCTTCTGGGAAGGGAGAGTTGGACAAGGTCTGAAGTGCCTCAGACTGTCTGATCCCTTAGGACTGGGGTTGGGCCAGAAAATTTGCTTCCAAACAAGCCCCCAGGTGAAGACATTGCTGAGATATCTGGGCCACACTGAGAAGAGCACTGGGGCAAGCGGCACCCACAATTTTCATTTCTTCGCCTGTGCTATTCAATACGGCGCCCCCAGTGACACGGCTATTAGGCTTAATGTTAAAATTAAACTACATTGAAAATCAGTTCCTCAGATACACCAGGCACATTTCACGTCCTCGGCAGCCACACACGATGGCATAGAACATCATCAACAGGAAGTCCTACTGGATATGGCCGTTTCCTCAGATTTCTGGGAAGGAAATTTTGCCATAGAAAGATGATGCCGTGCCTCCCTGGTGGTGCAGCGGTTAAGCGCTGCGCTCTGGAGCAGTGGGCAGCAGTGACGCGAGTTTGATGCCCAGCCAGGGAGATTCCCACATGGCGCAGCAGACCTCTCCTGCCTCAACCACTGCTCCTCTCAGCAGTGTATTTCCGTCCATCTGCCTGTTCTGCTCCCCACTCTGTCTCTGGTGAACCCTCTTGCTGCCCCACCCTCTGGCCTGTACCCCAGCTTGTATGCATAAAATAAATAAACCTTTAAAAAGAAAAAAAGGAAGACAATGCCCCTGGACAGGTAAGCCCTGTCAGCACTCCTTGGGCCATATAACATCTCCAATTTAAAGTCCCAAAGCCCACACTCCACCTTGGCCCCAGGAGTCACACATAAACACAGGAGAGGACATGGAAAGTGCTAGAATTTCTGTGCTGGGAACTGTGCTCACGGGCCTCTGCGGGGCAAGGTGGACCAAAGCACGATCCAGACGGTGAAGTAAGACCCGTGAGTCCTCAGGTGTCCTCACCTGCAAATTATTTTTTTTAAAGATTTATTTATTTATGCATATAAGAGCTGGGGTGCAGGCCAGAGGTGTGAAGGGTGAGAGGATCCACCAGAGACAGAGTGGGGAGCAGAACAGACGGATCTACTGAAATACACTGCTGAGGGGAGCAGAGGGCGAGGCAGGAGAGGTCTGCTGTGCCCTGTGGGAAGCTCCCTGGCTGGGGATCAAACTTGTGCTGCAGTGGCTAGAGATAGCTTCATAGTGCTGAGACTTTAGCCCTTGCCCTACCAGGGAGGTCCTCACCTGCAAATCATTACAGAAATATCTATAGCACAGGGAGATGTGTGAAAAAGGACCTGCAATTTATAGTCTTAAAATCCAAACTTTGCAAATGTACAGATCTATTTGGCTTTATTAAATGATTCCTGAATCAGGCAGCATCCAGTCTGGGAGCCCCATTCACACAAAATGGAGGGTGTTTATAGACAGGAAGAAGGTGGGACAGCAAAAGGAGAAGTTATTTCAGGTAAAACCACGTTCTGGAGGGGCATTGTGTGTGTGTGTGGGGGGGGCAGTGTTCTTACCATGCAAATATCCTCACAGAGGATTAGGAAACTGCAGGTTGAATGGTTTAGGATATCACTCTGGGGACAGGTTGAAACTGCAGTGAGATAGGGATGAAATCTGCACGGGACCCAGCACGAAAGACTCCATTTGGGCCTGTTTTTTTTTTTTTCTTTTTACCACTACCAAATTTGGCTGCTCTTTTCTTCCTCCTCTGGGCACCCACAGTGTGTTGTATATGTTCTCCCCAAGGACTTAAGAATTCTGGTTATGTGTCTCCCGGGGCTGGGCTGCTGTTTGGGGAGCCCCCTTGATTTCCCTCTCCTCTCAGCACACCTCTCCTGTCGGCGCTTAAACAGTGCAGGTGATCAAATCTCCGGGCAAAGCAAGTCACAGGGGTGGGGGACGGGGGTTCCATTGCCCTGATCCCCAGAGCCATACTCATCCTCCATCTTGAGCTGGGTGTGCTCACCCCCATCCTGTCCCACACCCCACCTTCAGTCCCCCTACTCCATCTCTGGCTGCAGAAAAGCTAGTCACCCTTCCAGAATCTTCCCAAGGATCAGCACAGCAACTTAGCCAGTGATGAGTCAAATCCTATCTCTACCACTGCTTCCCGGGATCTTGGGTCATTTCTGCAATCTGGCTAACCTTCATTTTCTGATGTCTAAATTAGACCAAAAAAAACACCTACCTTTCAGTCTTGATATAAGCTTTACATGGAGAAAATGGTCACAGAATGCCAAACCTATAGCAAATGCTGCTAATTCCTTATTTATTTAGAACAAAACAAAACAAAACAATGACCATATCTGGTCTCCAGAGCTTTTCTTCCCAGGGACTATGTTTGGTAAAGATCTCTTTTTAAAATACCCCTCTGACCCTTTCTCCCTCGCCGCCCCCCCAAACCCCAGAACTCACTGGGTTCACGGTGTCCTCTCGTCTGGCTTTGTGGGGTCCTCCTCTTTGTGTTTGTCTAATCCTTCCGACTTGCTTTACCACACATCATTCCCTCCAGCTCCTTTGAGGTTGCTGTAAATGGAAATATTTCATCTTTTTATAATGGCTGAGTAATGGCACTTTCCCTTGTCGTGGGCACTTACATTGCAGTAAAAACATCTTTTAACTGCTCTGGGAAATTCTTTTTTAAAGAAATGATTTATTTTTATTAATTTGTGCATACAAGAGCCGGGGTACAGGCGGGGGACTTAACCCCTGTGCCACCAGGGAGGCCCTGCTCTGGGAAATTCTTTTTTTTTTTAAAGATTTATTTATGCATGCATGCAAGCTGGGGCGCAGACCAGAGGCGTGGGGAGGGGAGAGGGTTCACCAGGGACAGAGTGGGGAGCAGAACAGGCAGATCAGCAGAAACACACCGCTGAGGGGAGCAGCGGGCGAGGCAGGAGAGGTCTGCTGCGCCATGTGGGAATCGTCCCGGCTGAGCGTCCAACCCAACTCGCAGCTGCCCACAGCTCCACAGCGCAGGGCCCAACCCCTGCGCCACCAAGGAGGCCCTGCTCTGGGAAATTCTTATTCTGTAGCAAAACCCAAACTCTGGAGACTTGCCCTGTTTATCCTTTATTTCGAGTCGGTCATCTTTCCTGAGCGCTCTGTATGAGGGCCCCAAGTAGATGCTGGAGACACAAGACCGACCTCAAGAGGGTGTCGCCCAGCGGGGAACCAACTTCCCCAGGCCCCCCGGACCCCAGGGCGCAGCCACTGCCCGCCAAGCTGCCCTTCCGCGAGGTCCGGCCCTTCGCCTGAATGTCCCTGTGCTAAGTGCCCTGCAGCCCGTACTTCGCCTCCTCGCAGCCGCAGCGCGTGAGCAGGCGCTGTCCCTCCCACCTAGCGGCGGCAAACTGAGCTGGGGCGAGCAGTGACTCCTCGAGGCCTCTGCAGCAGAGACACGCCCGCGCCGTCCCAAACCGGCCCGTTCCGGCACGTGGCTCCTCCGCCGGGGTGTGAGGCGTCTGCGCCCCAATAAAATCAGCCCCTCCTGTGCTCACCGGGGGACTCGCCACCACGCGCCACGAATAATGTGGCGCTCAGCGAAGGGAAGAAATGAAAAGCAGCGAGGCCAGCACACGCGCCCCGACGGCTGGCACTGGCCGCCGCCCGGCGCGCCCTGAGCAGCAGCGCCCGGCAGTGCCCGCGCCGCGCTGAGCAGCTCCGAGCCCGCTGAGGCCGGAACCTGCGGCCCGGGCGCCTTCAGCCCGGGAGCACCGCGCGGCAACCGCCTTTCCCCACCGCCCCGCCGCGCTCGCCCCGGTCCCGACCTTACACTCCCGCTCCACCTTTTCCTTCTCGCCGCCGTCCGCTCCGTGGATCCCGAGTCCGGCCTTTCCCGGGCGCCGCCGGCGGGAAGCGCGTCGCGGAGCGCGCGGGGCCTGCGCCGGGGCGCGCAGTGCGCATGCGGGAAGATGGCGGGCCCGGCGTCCTGAGCCCCGCGGTCACCGTGCTCGCCTCCCGCCCGCGCTGCGCTCCGGGGTCCGGGGTCCGGGGTCGCGGCGCGCTCGCTCGCGGGCCGGCCTAGCGGGGCGCCTCGGGGGGCGGCGGGCGCGGCGGGCGCGCGGTCTCGCGGCGGGCGGCGGGAAGGCGGGAAGGCGGCGGGGCGCGAGGGCGCGGCGGCAGCATGAGTCAGCAGCCGGCGCGCAAGCTGGCCAGCCTGCTGGTGGACCGGGAGGAGACCGTGCGCCGCCGCTGCCGGGACCCCATCAACGTGGAGGGCCTGCTGGTGAGTCCGGGGAGGCCGCCCGCCGCCCCTCGCGCCCCTGCGCCACGGGGTGACCGCCTCGCCCCCCGCCCTCTTCCCTCGGCGCCCGCGCGGTCGCCCTCCCGGCCCTCGCCTCGTGGCTGCGGAGAGCCTCGCCCAACATGGCACCCGCAGGTCTCGCTTCCCGCCCTCCCGGCTCCGGTGATCTCCGCAGCCTGTGGCGCGTCCGTCTGGCGGTCACCTGCTCGCTGCGGCCATTTCCAACCTTGCTTGTCCCCGGGCCCCCCACCCCACCGCTCACCCAGCTTGATCTTTACTCCTGAGCCCCCTCCCCACGAAAGGTTCCCGTGCTCTTGCTCTGACCAGAGGGTCTCTCCTCCGCGGCTCTTTCCCGGGGCCTCGAGGGGTCCCTCGCCTTCCGTTTCATCCGCGTCTTTGCAATGCGTGGCGCGTGCCGCTGCTAGTCGCCGAACTTCCATCGAAGCCAGTGTGCGCAGCCCCCGCGGTGAACTCAGTGCTCAAAAATAGCCGGTTAGCATCGTCTCAGGTGATTCCTCGGGCAGAGCTAAGAGATGATTCTTGTTTTGCAGCTGCCAAAACAGACTTGGAGATCTTAAGGGACTTGCGGCTGGTTAGTAAGTAAAGAAACCTGGGTTTGCCTTCCAAGTCTGACTGGCCCCAGATGAGCACTTCTTGGCTCCTTAAATTGCATCCTAAATCCATTCCCCTCCATAAGAAAATCTCTTTTGTAACTCCGCCTGCCCTCCGATCTCTGTATCCCTCTCTCCTCCCCTTTACAGTGAACTCTTGGGGGACAATGCCCTCACCCTGTTCACTGGCTCAGCTGTCATTACGGGGAACCCCTGCAGGGGTCTCTCCCCCTGGGGACAGCTCTGAGACTTCAGCCAAGGTCCTCCGCGCGCTCTCACTTCCAGCCCTTCCGTTCCTTCTCTGCTGCAGTGTTTGACACGGCTGATAACTGGGACTGGCCGCGCGTCTGTGATTTATCTGGCCTCTCCGTGCCCCTTCGCAAGCGCCTCTTCCCCTGCCGCTCCCTGCATGTCGCCGTTCCGACCCTCTTCGCCCGCGTTCCTCTGGGGTGTCCTTAACCTCTCTCCAGCCCGTTACCATCGGTATCGGTGGGCCCAAGCTTAGAGAATTCGATGAAAACGCAGAACTTTCACCATGGAAAAAACACTTAATTTTGTATTTGTTGTCAGAGACTCAGCACCCTTAAAGACCGCCTGCTCTCCTGTTTCAGTTGCCCTGTGGCCGTAACCCCCGCTGTAAATTCACACCAGTTTCCCAGCCCCTGCTTGCCTTCTCTACGCGACCTCAGCTCAGGTCCAAACCGGCTTGATCTTCCCCAGCAGCAGCAGCTCTGCCGCCTGCCGAGGGCTGGCCTTGGCATGTTCTTGCCTTTGCCCTTTTCCACGCCGGCCCCTGCTCCTCCCAACCTGGTCATCACACTTCGTCACGCTGACCGCCGTCCGTTTTCTGACTGTCGCGGCGTCTTCCTAACCCTGTTCCGCATCCGGTCTTGCCCCAGCGTGTTTTCTCCACATAGTGACTGACCGTCTCGGTCATCGCAGGCGCTCCCGAGCGCATCAGTTAGCCCAGGGGATCTGCCAGGGTTCCCTCGTGCCCTCAGAAGCGTAGAAACGTCTAAGTGTAGTCAGGGCCTGGCTTTGCCTTTCCTGAACTGCTTCCAGGTGCTGAATTTTCTGTGTTCTTTTGTGCCCCTAATACCCGTATCCCTTTCCCCCAAAAGCCTTTTTAAAAAAACAACACACTTTCCTTGTTAACCTCCTGGTGCTTCAGTCTAGATTTGTAGGTCAGTCGTCGCCTCCGTCACCTCTCGGGACTGGTGGGGTGTTCCTTTTGTGCTCCCCCCTCGCCCGCACGGCGCTTCTTTAACCCAGCTTTGCAGAGTTCATCCGAGTCTGTGAGTAGCTGGAGAGGCTCCCCAGGGTGTCGTGTCAGCCGGAAACTGTCCAGGTGATGAAGCCGTAGCCGAAAACAGAAAACGAGGCTGTGCCTCCCTTGGCAGTGCCCATGCCCGGCGCTGCCCAGAGGGAGCGTGCCCTATCCCGCTTTCTGCGCCTTCTTCTGTCATGCTGGACATTTTGAAATCAGCTCCACTGCACTCTTCATTCACTAGTTCAACAAATATTTACCAAGTGCCCAAAATGTGCCCAGTGTTGTTCTAGTTCAAAACAGAAACCGGGGTCTCCTCTGCATGCACTCAGTTTCCAGACGTTCTCACTCCCCATCGGGGCTTCAGCGCCGTTGTGTGGTTGCCGTGTCAGAGAGGGCGGCGTCTCCCGAGTCTGTAGTTGCGT
Source organism: Scalopus aquaticus (assembly GCA_004024925.1). NCBI lineage: Eukaryota > Metazoa > Chordata > Mammalia > Eulipotyphla > Talpidae > Scalopus > Scalopus aquaticus. The sequence continues at coordinate 45,006 of PVIJ01000780.1, forward strand.
GGTTGGTGCCCCGGGGCCAAGTCCTAAGCCAGAGACCGCTCTGACTAAAGGAGAGGAGCGTGTCACTGCCGCGTGCGCTTTGGAAACCTCTGGAATTGCAGGCTGGGGCTGTGGACCCCGCGTCCCCGGAGTGGTGGCGGAGTGGCGGGTCTTAGTTTGCGGTCGGGAGAAGATGGGCTGTTTCCCCACAGGCTGATTTCAGGCGCTGGGAGTGGGTCTGCTGTGTCTGGCCTTGCCCTGCGCCTCCGGGTTAAGGATGGCAGCCCGCGGAAGCCCCCCAGATCCCGGTCTGTGTCACAGTCATTGTGACATCACGACCTCTAAAGCAGTGCAGCCCCGACTCACGCAGCGCCCCAGCAGGCGGCTGGAGTCAGATGGAGCAGCTCAGGGCGCTGGGTCCTGCGCGCCGCTCACCGTGACGGGTTAGCGTGCTCAGAAGGCTGCGTGCGGGACTCCGGCTCGCTGCCAGCCCAAGGGGGGGAGTGAAAACAGCCTTGCCCGTTGGGCGTGCGCCTCTGCCCTTGCTGCTGACCGGCCTGCCCTTCGGGGCCTGCTCCTGGCTCCTGTTGGCCGCCGCTGGCGCCAGCACTGCGTGAGGTGCCCCGGGCACCCTCGGGCCCGCCCCCCCCCCCCCACCGCGTTCGTGTGCTTTGCAGAGAATACGGGTTTTTGCAAGTCTGCTGGCACCATTTTCCAAAGCTCAGCTGATGGTGGCGTGTTCAGAAAGTATTTTTAAGTTAAGGTATGCCCACTGGGTTTTTTAAAGACGTAACACTTACTGCAGACTTGGCAGCCTGCAGCGGCGGGAGCCGACTCCTGTTCGCGGGGAGGCCAAAGACGGCGCCTCGCCGCGGTGCTCACGGCACAGGCCAGAGTATTTGCGCTGGGCCCGATGGGAAAAGGAAAGGGTTGCCCAGTGAAGTGCTGTACATGCGAACTGTTGTTTATAAGTCACTAAGTTAAGTATCTTCTTTTTTCTAGCCATCAAAAATAAGGATTAATTTAGAAGATAATGTGCAGTACGTTTCCATGAGAAGTAAGTTGATTCCTCAGTAGGCTTCATGATTTCTTTCATGGGAGTTTAAATATTGGCTTTAAATGCACGTGAACTGATAGAATCTGCAGCCTGGGTGTCAGCTTTGGCAGCGTACAGCAGCGTTTACACCGGCCTTCTCAGGGCCTCCTGGTGGCGCAGGGGTTAAAGTCTGAGCACTATGAAGCTGTCAGCAGCCACTGCAGCAGGAGTTCGATCACCGGCCAGGGAGCTGACCCACAGGGCGCAGCAGACCTCTCCTGTCTCCCCGCTGCTCCCCTCAGCAGTGGATTTCAGCCAGTCTGCCTGCTCTGCTCCCCACTCTCTCTGGGGAGTCCTCTCACCCTCTGCACCTCTGGTCTACACCCCAGTTCTTGTATGCATAAATAAAAATAAATCTTAAAAATATATCAGGTTACTAAAATGGTGTATTTCTGTTTTAAGAGACTACACACATTGACATGTGTTAATGTGTATGTGTGGGGGTAAGGGGTGGCAGCGTGTTCGTGGAAAACCAAAATCCTCCTAGGGGCGTGCGTGAGGGAATTTAGACTTCCCCTCTTTAGTAGTGTACCTGTTAATGCATGGGAGTGGATATATTAAAACACACACCTTTCCCTCACGGTATATCAAAATTGTCCTAAATAAGACTAGTTTGAGCTCTTTCCAAAACTTCCTGGGCAGAGTTTCACTGTGGCACTCATAGTGACGTTTCAGATTAAAAGGAAAGCCAAGTCTTTGCCTTTCTAAATAATTTCTTTTTAGAGATTTGTTTTTATTTACGCATACAAGAGCTGGGGTGTAGGCCAGCAGTGTAGGGGGTAAGAGGATTCCCCAGAGACAGAGTGGGGAGCAGAACAGGCGGTTCTACTGAGATACACTGCTGAGGGGAGCAGCAGGGAGACAGGTCTGTTGCGCCCTGTGGGTCAGCTCCCTGGCTGGGGATTGAGCTTGTGCTGTGGTGGCTGCCGATAGCTAGACAGCACTGAGACTTAACCCCTGTACTGCGCCTAAATAATTTAGCTTGGAGACCAAATGAGAAATTTCATGTAAAAAATGACTCTGGTTTTGCTTGTGCACGGGGTGGGCACACAGGCAGCCTGAGCGTCTGGTGCCCAGTGAGCCGCGCAGGAGCTCGGCGGGAGCTGGCTGCACGGTCACATGATGCTGTGTTTAAAGCCTTTGTCTTTCACCTGGGATGGGCTGATTTTTATCCAATTTGAGAAATACAGCTCACAAAGCCAGCTGTGATTTGGTCTCGTAGGGTTTGAGTGCCTGCTGACTGAGCGAGGGGGAGTAAACGTTTGCACAAGTTGGAAGGAAAGACTTACAGTTTGACGCTCGCCTTGTTCCCCAGATGCTCTGAAAGTGCGGAGGCCTCGCTTCGATGTGTCGCTGGTTTACTTGACACGGAAGTTCATGGATCTGGTCAGATCCGCCCCTGGGGGGATCCTCGACTTGAACAAGGTGGCGACAAAGCTGGGCGTGCGCAAGCGGCGGGTGTACGACATCACCAACGTCCTGGATGGGATCGACCTGGTGGAGAAAAAGTCCAAGAACCACATTCGGTGGATGTGAGTTGGTGTCAGACTTGCCGCGACTGCTGGCCGTCTTCACTAGGCGACAGCACCGCGCGTAAAGCACACGATGTCACCAGGCGTGACGTGCTGTTGGAAAAGGACTTCCAAAGTGTTTTGGCGTTGTGCCACCAGATAGGTCACCACTTAGCACTAAATGTCATTCTGACGTGAGGGACAGTTAAACGGAATATTGACCAGTTTCAAATGCTTTGCTTTTCAGGAGTCTAAGGAGGAGCGATGTGATTGTATAGACGTTCTTAAAGTAGTTTCTTCTGTTCCAGTTGGTTGCCGTTGGGGGGTGGGGGGCTCAGTTAAGGTTGTTGGACAGTGGTTCTTCGCACGGTAGGGCCGTGCAGTGTGGTGAGCGCTCAGAGACCCCTGCCCTTGGCTAGTTCTGGGGGAGGCAGAAACCTACGTTCTTAACGTGCAGCCCAGCCTGATGGGGCGGACCCCACTCCTGCTTTGGAACACGCCCGCACTGAGTTTTGTATAAAAACCAGTGGACTTAATGTCTAAAAGACAGTCACTGATAACTTAACGCGTGTTGGGGACGAGGGCGGGGCCCACGCAGGAGGCGCTCAGCCCCAGGCGCCCACGCGTTCGCAGCTCCGGCATCTGAGGGCTCGAGGCCGCACAGGTGAAAGTCGACTGACAAAGGGTGAGGTGGCCGTGAAGAGTCAGCCCGGTCACAGAGGAGAGGAGCTCACGAAGGGTGTTTTCGACGGCGCAGGGCAGAGTCCAGTTGAAACTGGTCGCCCGTTTCCCATGATGCTGTACTGAAGTCTGATGCCCACAGCGTCCGCTGCGCTCGTGGGAGCACGTGGGCCAGGCCGCAGCGCTCGGGGTTGGGCGCCTTCTGAGTCGCCGGGGGTGGGGGGGTGGGGGGCAGGTGTGGGAGCTAGCGGGCAAGAGAAGGTGGTAACAGGCCCCCCACCCCATGAAGACCGAAGGGAAAATGAGCACTGTCGCCGCCAGGTCCATCACGGCGGGTGGGCAGTGAGAAAAATGCCCGCGGAACGTCTGTTCAGAGGGAAGCAGCGGGATGTGCGCGGCAGGGAGAAAGAGACTGGTTTTAGCAGAGGATGCCCCGCTTGCCGGCAGCCCGGGCCGTGCTGGCGGGGGGTGACTCGAGCGGAACAGGCCGCGCGGGGGCGCTCGGGTCACTGCGTGCACGTGCGGGGCGGAGGGGGCGGCGGCCGGCTGTGCTGGCCCCGGGGAGGCCCGGCGCGAACTCTGGAGGCCCTGCGGCCTGGCTGCTGCCCCTGACCTTGTCCTCTGGCTTTCTCTCTGAAAGAGGCTCTGATCTGAACAACCTGGGCGCGGTGCCCCAGCAGAAGAAGCTGCAGGAAGAACTTTCCGACTTGTCTGCCATGGAGGACGCGCTGGACGAGCTGATCAAGGACTGCGCGCAGCAGCTGTTCGAGCTCACGGACGACAAAGAGAATGAGCGATATCCTGCGCCGGTCGGGTCCGCGGGCCTCCGGCCGGCCTGTGTGAGTAGAGTCAGCTTTGGGGCGTCAGAGTGAGCGCACAGGTAATCCGGCGGCGCGTCTGCCTGGCTGCGGGGAGCGTCTGCTTCGCTGCTACGTCACAACCTCAGTCTGTGGCAGCATTTGCATTTAATATTAAAACAGTGCCGCATTCTCGTTCATTTTTAATGATAACCTGAATATTGTAGAGAGTAAAATGTTTGTCAACTTTTGTGAAATCCCTGTTTTGCTAGCTTGTTAGCTAAAGTCTATTTCTGAAACAAAGAATTGCTATTGAAATGGCACAAAAGGCTAAGTGTCCACTCAGCTCTGAAGCTCGGCGGCCCGGGTGCCCGGGGGAGGCTGTCCCAGGCCTGCCCGTCCCCCCGGCCCTGGCCTCGCTCTCCTGCCCTGTTGTGCAGGGCTGCTGCTCCTGAGCTGCTCCCTGTCTCGGTGCACTTCTACTAGGAGGAAAGTATGTGCTGAAAGGTTTGTGGAGCAGAAATAGAAGTCAGGCGAAACCCAGTCAGTTCGTGCAATTGGTAGAATTTCAGGTGACCCCAGAAAGGATGGACAGCTCAGGAAGTGAGCTGGAAAGTCACTGGGTGAGGGAACTCAGCGAACCAGTCAAACTGCTGTGACCGACTTACTCTTCTAGCTGTTCCTGCCCTGTAAAGATTTCTTCCACCTTGCATTTCAGGGGCTTCTCACCGAAGTCATAGGCGCTGTCCCACAGTGCGTGGGAACGCGGTGGGCGGGATTCGAGTACCTTCCTGGGTCGGGTCGGGTCAGGGACTCAGACCTAGTGATGCTTTTCTCCGGGAAGCGTCATCACGCAGTACGGTGGGAAGGAATTCTTTGTGTGGGCTCTACACTTTGTAGCGCGTCATAAACTCTCAAGTGTTCACGATCGAGCACGTGTGGAGTAGCGTGTCCTGCCTTGCCTGCGGGTGAGCCAAGAGCTGTCACTTTGCCAGCAAGTGTCCTTGACTGAGCCTCACACTAGCGTACGTGACGTACCAGGATATCCACGGCATCCAGGCGTTCCACGAGCAGATCGTCATCGCGGTGAGAGCCCCGGAGGAAACCAGACTGGACGTGCCCGCGCCCAGAGAGGTAGGCCCGCGTCCTCACGTGTTGGGGGGCGGCTCTGCTTTCTGCGGGCACAGCCCCTCCGCGACCGTCGGAGACCGCTCTGCACACTCCGCGCTCTGCCCGGGCGCTCCCGCCACAGGCGAGGACGGCACCCGGCGAGGTCACTCACCCCCCGCCGTTGGCAGCGCCGCGAGCCGGGAGCAGCTCGCTTTTAATCCGGCTGCCAAGTCTCGATTTCCTGGCCGCGTTCCTTTTCAGGTGGATGCGAGAAGGGCCTTGCGGGCGCTCGGCACAGATTGCTCTGGGGGTGACTCCCTGAGTAGAGGAAGCCGAGCCTGCGGGCTACCTGCGTGCACACAGACGGTTCAGCCGCCACAGCTGTGTGGCCGGTCGCTGGTTTGAACCACGTGCATGGGCCCGTGGCTCACGGTGACTCACGCGAAGGGTGGTTTTCTCAGCTCTGGAAGGAAGCTCTCTGGTCTAAATTTTTCAGAGATGCGGCTTGAGGCTTTCGCGGTTGCCGTAAGCGCAGGCAGCCCGGGGCGCGCCTCACTCCCTGGTCTCTGTGTCCAGGACTCCATCACGGTGCACATCCGCAGCACCAAGGGGCCCATCGACGTGTACCTGTGCGAGGTGGAGCAGGGCCAGGCGGGCGGCAAGACGGCCGGCGGCGCGGGGGCCGCCGCGCCCAAGGGCAGGCGCCCGGAACAGCCCGAGAAAGGTAACGTGCTGGTCTTGTGGCGAAGGACGCTCAAGGTTTAGTGATTTAAAACGTGAGCACATGCTGTTTTATAAGTGCAGAAGCCCTTACAGATACTTTTAATTTTCCTAGCTACAAAAACATGAAGTAAGTGTTACGGTAATTTCTGCTGCAGTTTAGAACATTCTGACAGCTCCGTGTTAAATTCCATCGAGATCAGTGAAAGCAGCGATGCGGTTGGCCCCGCGGGGCTGCTGTCGGGGCGGGTGTTCTCGACGGGCTCTCGGGCACACGGACGCGGTCCCGTGGATGCTCGTAAGACTTAATGAAACTCCAGCTTCGTGCCATTAAATCAGCGAGGTTCTTGGCCAAGCGTTTGTGATGTTTTTAAGCACTTGAATTGTTCCCCACCTGCCCTTCCAACCTCCACTTAGAAGACTCTCTCCTGTTATTTTCCAGAAGAGGAGCCGCCACAGCAAAGCGAAGAGCTGCTTGAAGTGAGCGACTGAAAACCTTTGAGGACGGGGGTGTTGCGTTTTAGAATGTCCCGTGTGGCTGCGTCCCGCATCAGCTGTGAGCCCCGGCGCGCTCAGTCGCCTGTGGGGTTCTCGCAGTCCCCGTTAGCAGCAGCAGCCAGGCCTGGAGCGACGTGGCGTGGCTCACCACTAGATAGTTAGTTACGGTTTCCGCGTTAAAAAACGAGCTCTGTGACTCTTCACTGCTTGTTGTCAGTAAGATGTTCGCCTACTGAAGCGCCTTCATCACGAGAGCATCGCCGACGGGGCTCCGTGGCCGCTGCCCTGTCCCCGAGGAGCACCTGAGTTGTCACAGTAGAAGTCGCCTCACACGCTTCACGCCTGCCGCACGCACCGAGCGTAAGGTGGGCGCGCGCACGCCGCTCGTGTGGTGTCTACATGTCTGACGTCTGGGTGACTGGCGAGGTTCGTCTGCGTGAGACTTCGCCCTTGTGCAGCCAAGACCGTGTCTACATGGAGAGTGACGCGGCTTCTCCGCTTTCTGTGTCTGTGACTTACGAGAATCCTCCGCGCGAGGGTTAGAGGACCGTTGCCCCCAAGCGTCTCCGCGCGGCGCACCCCGGACGTGCTGCGCGTTCGCGTGCGTGGGTTCTGCTGCGGACTCTCGGGCCCAGTGCTGGGAGTGGGGCGCCAGCCCCTGCGGCTGCCAGGTGCGGGCGGGCGGGGCCCTGAGGGGCAGATGCGGAAATGCCGGCAGTCGGCTTCGTGCGCCGCGAGACACGGACCATGGTGACAGCGATTTTAACCGTTTCGCGACAGATTTTGAACGCGCCTTGCTCTCCTGTCACGGGTCACTGGCGACGCGTTTATTGTCCCCGGCCCTCTCCAGCTCTAGTCCCACGTTTCCAAGTTCCCGGCTGTTTCTACCTCATTTTGTGAGTCATTTACCACTCTGTGCCTCAGTTTACTCAGTAGTTTACCATTAGACTGTGAGCTCCTTGAGGGACTTTGTCTTAATCATTGTGACGCCCAGCGCCTTGCACCACGCCTGGCACATCAGAGTGCTTAATAAATGTTTGAAGGAATCTGTGTGAGTGAATTCCAGTGGGACTGACGGACTTGGCCGGTCTCCTCGCAGACCCCTTGCTTTCAGGGCAAGATTTCAGACAACTTGGCGTTAAAACCGTGTATAAAAGCATTGAAAGTAGGCATCAAAACCCATGATTTGAGGGACATTTCATACTCAAACACCGCTGCACCCAGGGCTCCTCTGGCGCGGCCGCCCCCGCCCCTGCAGGAACCGGCTGCCGCAGACCGCGCCCCCCTGCTGCGTCCCCACGGTGGGGCGTGACGGCGGCGCTGAAGCTGTGGGGGCTGGCGGCGTGGAGGGACGTGCTCTCCGAGCGCCGGGCCAGGTGAGGGTCGGGTCTGGGCAGGCGGGGCCTGGTCCTCGGTGGGCGGGGGGCTTGGTGGGTGGCTTTCTCGGTGACAGCGACAGCCCCGGCTCGCGGGCATGAGCCGGGGAGGCACGGGGACAGCTGCAGTTGAGGGGAAGCAGAGGAGAAAGCTTTGCCGAGAAGGGGTAGTGGGGGTCAGGGAGGCAATGAAAGACGGTGGTCCCCTAGAATTCAACAAGGGACGCGCTGCCTGTGGGGACGGCATCGATTCCAAGTTCGGAGGTGACGCGCCCTACTGCACACTCAGCTGGGGGCCAGAGGCGATCTGTGGGCCTCACACGGCGATGTTCCCGCCACCCCTGGCGCCTGCAGGCTCTGAAGGCCGCGTGTCCAGAGCACGGTTCCCAGCCCAGCCTATGCAAGGCCCACAGGCCGCCCGCAGTCCTGCCTTCTGGGGCCTCCCTGGGGCACAGGGGTTGAGTCTCAGCAAGCTGTCCGCAGCCACTGCAGCACGAGTTCGATACCCTGCCGGGGAGATTCCCACATGGCGCAACAGACCTCTCCTGCCTCGCCCGCTGCTCCCCTCAGCAGTGTAGTTCAGGGGGTCCGCCTGTTCTGCTCCCCACTCTGGTGAATCCTCTCATCCCCACTCCCCTCGAACCTGGCCTACACCCCAGCTCTTGTGTGCATAAACAAATCCTTAAAAAAAAAAAAACAAAACCACCCCATCTCCTGCAGGCTGAAGTCCAAGTCCTCCCGGGAGCCAGCCCAGCTGCCGCCCGCCACCCGCCGCGAGCCCTTGGCAGCCCAGACGCCCCGTTGCTGCCCCTCCCGCTGTCACTTTCCGACTGGTTCTGAGCACAGGGCAGCCCGAGTGCATCTGCTGGCTCCCCTGTACGTGCCCTCAGGCGACGCCCCACAGGAGATGGGGGGGGGCTGAAGAGGGGGAGGAAAGAGTGAAAACGGGAAGAGGTGAAGGGAGGCTCTTCAGGGCCGTGCTGGCTCCCCACTGGGACCTGGGTTAGGGCGCCGCCATCTCCCTGCCTCCCGATCGCCTGTCTGGAAGGGAAGCGTGGCTTCTCTGAGGGTGTTTGGAAAAAGGAACCGGCACTAAGGCGCTGTCCCTCTGGGGTTTCTGGGCTCTGGAGCCCATTTCCCGCTGTGGGAATGCGCGACTGGTTTGCCCGAGGAGGGGCCCTCAGCTATGGGTGATTTTGTTCCTCAGGGCGGTGTCCGCAGGAATGACTGGAAGTGGAGACTGTTACGCACGCCTGGCCCGTGGTGCGTAACCGGGGTGCCACTGAGCACCGTGCGGCACGGCACCCCACAGCGGAATCGCCTGTCCCAACATCAGTTGGCCAGGTCCGGGGCGGGGGTGCTCCCCGGCCCTTCCATCCAGGCTAAAGCCGATTCCACTCAGCTTTGCTAGGAGACGTGTTTTGCCCTCTGTCCCAGACGTCCCCCAGTTGGCCCTGAACTCGGAAGGGGAAGAAGGATGTCACCGCCGGGGAAAGGGCCGTGACAGGCGTCGCGTTCAGCACCTTAATGGTAAGGATTCAACTCAGCTGCAAGTCACAGAAAAAACCCCAAGTAACGGTGGCTTGGGAAAGACACGTCTGTTCCTCACATCTCGAAGTCTCCCACCCATCCGGGCAGTCCAGCCCGGCCGCAGCGCCAGGCACAAGCTCCTCCCAGCAGGCTCGTGCTCTGCTGTTCCCAAGGGCAGGTCGGAGCCCGCAGCCCCGCAGCCCCACCACGGCGTCTACATGCTGCGGGCGGGAGGAGGAAGGGCGAGGAAGGCACGGTCCCCTTGGGACACACCCCACAGGTGCACCCCATTCTAGGTCACACGGTGGGCTGCAGCTCAGCCATGTGGAGTCTGCGGGGACAGCTGCTGTGCTGCAGCTTACAGCCGGGAGAAAGAGGATCCGGCGGCGCGGACGTGCTGCGGCCTCCCCAGCGCTGGCTCGCCCCTTCCGGCCATAGGGAGACCCAGCCGGGTGAGGGGGCTCATGGGGGACTGGGCGCCCTTCGCCAGCGGCTCTTCCTGCCCCAGGCTGGTGTTGCTGCAAGACGCTGGCACCTCCCTCGCCTGGGGCCCCGGCCTGGGAGTAGGGCCTTGCGTGTCTGCGGGCAGCCTGCAGCGCGCCACCTCGCTGGGGTTTACGTGGGCTTACTCCGAACCCCCCACATAACCAAGCCTGGCCGAACCACGGGGTTCGGGGCCACCGGGCTGTCTCTGCCAGCGGCCAGAGAGGGAGCGGACGGGCCCCACGCCGAGCCCTGCGTAACCGTCCCCACGGTCCCGAGCAGCCACCAGGGACTCCCCGGCCAGGGACGGGCGCCCGGCAAGCCGCGCGGTGCTCGCCCCCTGGGGAGGAGGCAGCCGCCCTGCGGTCGGTCTCCGCGCGCCTCGGTTAAGCAGAGGCCGCCGGGAAGATCCTGACTGGGAAAAGGTGCGCCCAGGCCCGCGCCTGTGGAGGCAGGGAACGCGCCTCCGCCCCGGCGCGGTGAGACCCAAGCGCAGCAACAGCCGCAGCCGTCCGCTTGGGCCACGACGCGAGGCCGCTGTGGGGCTCTCCTTGCCCTGCGCATCGCCCGGGGTGCGAGACGGGTGGTGTGGCCCCTCAGGGCAGCGCCCCGTGCTGGCCGCGCGCCTGTGAGCAGCGAGTGGTAAAACTGCTGTAGTGAGACACGGGGGGGTGGGGGGGGGTCGCCCCTCTAGGGACAGCAGGGCGGTGGGGCCGAGGCTCAGTAAGCACGTGCGCGTTACTGCAGAGGCGGCGCCTGCGGGGGCTAGAGCAGCATCCAGGGGCCATTGTGGCAGCACAGAGCCATCGTCAGGCAGCAGCCACCACCCCAAGGAAAAATGGTGAGGTCCCCACCTCTCCGAAGCTGACGCCACGTTTGTGCCTGGCCGGGAAGGAGCCCCAGGGCGTGGCTGGTGCTCAGGCCCGTCTGCGCTCGTCACCGGGGGCTTCCCGACTAGCCCCGGGCTGCGGCTCTAGCCCCGCGCTTCTGTGGCGGCGTCTGAGCTCTCCCATCGGACCCACGGGACGGGGGAGGGGGGACGGGGAGGAAAGGAAGGGCGGCCTCCTGGTTGCAACCACGCATTTCTCAACCAGGCTAATAAGTGGATTAGGGGGTTGGGGCGCCCCGTTCCTAACTGACTGCCTCTCCCCATCTCCTGACTTTCTCCATCACCAGCGCCCAAGCAGCTGGGAGGGAGGCGGGCACGCAGCTAACACGGTTTGCAGAACCCGGGCCGGCGCGGCAGGGAGTGCAGGGGGCGGGCTCGGACCTGAGACCGCGAGCAGCGGCGGCGCGCACTTCACCCCGCGGCCCCGGGGAGCGCAGACCCAGCTCTGCCCCCCAGCACTGCACATTGGATCAAGCCCCCTGTCTTCTCGTCCTGAGTCGCTACCTGAGTCCAAGACGACACGACACGGTGGCTGACTGGGATATGACTGCGTGTGTCGCTTCCAAAGGAAACCTTTATTTTAGAAATGCTACACACGTAACTTATTCTTTCATTTTTAGTTAAAAAAGTATGTAGGATTCCTTCCAAAATCATAAAGTTAAGTCCTCCGTACATTGCAGTTTTCTTCAGGGCGCCGCGGCCCTCCCCACTGCCTTCAGCATTTTCCCGAGTCCCACACCTGGAGCCGACCTCTGGGCTGTTCTTTAACATCTTTACCAGGGGCCTCCCTGGGGGCGCAGGGGTTAAGTCTCGGTGCTGCGAAGTGATTGGCAGCCACTGCAGCACGAGTTCGACCCCCCCGGCCAGGGAGCGTCCCACAGGGCGCAGCAGACCTCTCCTGTCTCCCCGCTGCGCCCCTCAGCAGTGGGTTTCAGTGGATCCGCCTGTTCTGCTCCCCACTCTGTCTCTGGGGAGTCCTCCCACCACTGCATCCCCAGCCTGCACCCCAGCTCTTGTCTGCATAAATATAAATCTTTAAAAAAATAAATCTTTACCCTTAACTTGTTGGTGGCTCCAGACAAGGAAACTGTGAGGAGGGGGCTTCTTACAGCGCGTGTGGAAGGGGAGCACCGAGCGGCAGGACCCGCCGGTGACACCCAAGGCTGCCGTGGTCACGTGTCAGCGCCGCGTGTGCGACGGCCCGTGCGCCCCGACGGGCCCAGCCCGGGACTGGAACCAGCCTCACCACAGCGCCGGCTCCGGCTCCCGGTCGCTTGGCGGGCTGAGGACGAGAAGCGGCCGCGGTGGCTCGCGCGCCCGGGGCCCGGCTACCTGCGCGCCGGCGTGTTTCTGCGACGCGTGTGGGAGACGCGCACCTTCCCCCGCCGCTCCCGTGCGGGGAGGCGAAGCCTCAGTCCGGTGGGACAGAACCTGCGGGCGGGCCCACAGAGGCGGCCCCTGTCCAACCGCCCCCAAATTCGGGGCCACGAACGCAGCCCACCCGTCTCGGTGGGACGCCCCCGCACAGAACCCTGAGCCCGAACCAGGCCTCTGCGGCGGGCCGCGGCGGGGGCGCGTCGGTCTCGCTCGGAGCAGAGCTGCTGTGTAGGCGGAGGAAGCCGCCACACACTGCTAACGAGGTACTTTGCATGTTTCTCCAGAATATATTTGGGGTGTCCCCAAAGGCTGCTGTCAGAAGGGAAAATGAACGAACATAAGCGAAATTGCTGGGAAAATATTTTCAGATATAAGCAGGGTTCTGTGGGGCTTGTTTTTCTTAGTTCATTGCTACCCACAGTTTATAAAGAGAGAAATGCCATTTGAATCCCCAAAATTTTTCCAATATTTTCCCCTGCTTTGTCCCCTCCCTCTCTCCCCCCAGGATCAGGCTTCACGGTTTCTTTCCACTACAGAATGGCTGGGCTTCTAGAACCATCCCTGAGGCTCTTCTTAACTTTATGGGGTTGCATGGATACTGGGGGTAGGGAAGAGGAAAATACGTGATGTCACAGACATGTCAAGTGGTCTTCGCCTTATTCAAAACAGGCCTAAGAGACAAAAAGAAAGGGAAAAAAAACCCCAAAACCCTCAGGTCTAACAGGCACGCCTGCTGGAGGTGAGTTGATTTCAAATTTCTCATCACATTTCCACTTCAATCATGCAGGAGTTACGTCGTTTTTAAAAGACTGAATATGACATCGTTGGGAATGAAATGACATATTAAGTACTAAATTCATGTGCAACAAAGATCAAGTGAAGGCAGGGGGTCTCTAAAATAGTGACCATCTCAGAGTCCTTTCTGCAGACCACGGTTGGGTGTAGGTACTTGAGAGACTAAAGGCAACACGGCCCATTCCCTGCCTCTAACCAGAGCCCAAGAGGAGACCCGCCAGCTAAGGGCCTCACACCTGTATCAAGTGCCCACCTGAGGCAGGTGCGATGCTAAATGAGAGAGAAGCAGTGCCGCACTCCTAGGCCAGGATGTGGGGATACCGAAGGTCCCTGGGCAGAGCAAGGGGAAGAACATTCCAAATGAAGAAACAACATGAGCAAAGGCAAAAGCAGTGACCAACCCCATGAGGGACTCTGCAGCAGAAGCAGCAGCTTTCAAGTTCTCCACAGTGACCGGCAGTGAGGAAAGCGTTTAAAGATTGTCCACTGCACACAAATATTTCCCAAAGTGACATCACTACCCTGCAACACACTCTTTTCATCATTGCACTTCATCTCAAAACAAAAACAAAGACCTAATCAGCCACAGGCTGCCCTTCGAAAAACACCCACGAAGGAGCTTCCAGAATCCTCCGATTCCTGTGAGGCATGAGTGGCATTAACAGGCAGTGGGCAAATCAGATTTGTATTTTAGGAAAATGGCTGCAGAGGAATCCAGAGAGAGAGTGTTGAGTTTCAAGTTGGGAGATTGGACTCTGTTCAGTCATTTCTTCAGCAGATGTGTGGACATGTGTCCGTGCTGGAGACGCAAAGCTGAACCAGGACGCTGCCCACACAAAAGATCATGGGCGACAGGGCTTGATAGCCCAGCTGGCACCTGGCGCAGCCTGTATGTCTTTTTTATTTTTAAGATTTATTTATGCGTACAAGAACTGAGGTGTAGGCCAGAGGTTGGGGGCGAGAGGATTCACCAGAGACAGAGTAGGGAGCAGAACAGGCAGATCTATTGAAATACACTGCTGAGGGGAGCAGCGGGGAGACAGGGGAGGTCTGCTGCGCCATGTGGGAAGCTCACTGGCTGGGGATCGAACTCGTGCTACAGTGGCTGCTGACAGCTTCATAGTGCTGAGACTTAACCTGTTGCACCACCAGGGAGGCCCACAGCCTGTATGTCTTTACTCTCTGAGCTCAGATTGGTCCCCCAAGAACTGTTCAGCACGAGAGGAGAGAACTGGGAATCTGGCATGAAATAAGTGTTTACGAAACAGCAATTTTCTCGCTCCTAAGCATGGAGCAAGTATGCAGAGAGAAGTAACGGGCAGCCAAGATGATTTTCATCTTCTGGTTCATCTTTAGAAAATGTGTAGATTCAATTGTAGTTATTGACTGGGACGTTTTACCTTAAAAACCTTGATTAAGTTTGGAAAAGTGACTTTGAGGGACTTTAGAACACAGACATGGCCTGTGTTAGTTTGTGCTCCTTGTTTGCTTCGAGGAAGAAAAGGACTGGATGGATAAGATAAAAAGCAGATGCCTCTGCTATGATCCAACAAAGTAATAACTCAGAGTTGTCAGATGAGGCTTGGGTGAGCTCATATTTTTAAGTCACTATTTCTTAAGACTTTGATGGAATGGACCGGGCACTGTGTATGTGCAACAAAACTAGTTGATTATTTTTTAAAAAGTGAATATAGGACCTCCCTGGGGTTGAGTCTCAGCACTCTGAAGCTATCAACAGCCAATGCAGCACGAGTTTGATCCCCAGCCAGGGGATGGGGATCAGACCATCCCCACATGGTGCAGCAGACCTCTCCTGTCTCCCCGCTTCTCCCCTCAGCAGTGGATTTCAGTAGATCTGCCTGTTCTGCTCCCCACTCTGTCTCTGGTGAATCTTCTTACCACCCACACCTCTAGCCCGTACCCCAGTTCTTGTATGCATAAATAAATAAATCTTTAAAAAATGCAGAGAAATGAGGTTGATTTGAACCTCTGGTTGGCTTAGGTAGTCATATTAGGATAAATAAAAATGTTCGTCGAGGCTCTCACAGTGCTTGTCCTTTAAAACTTTCAAGTCAGCATAGAGTCAGCATGGGACTCTCCAGCTCCCTCAAGGACCCTCGAGGGGGGCCTGTGTGCTCCCACCGGTGACAGTATCGGGCTACCGTCAGCCCATCGCATCCGGCCCCGAGAACGGGCTGCGCTGCACTGACAGCTCCAGCTGAAGCCAAGTGAGCTCTGACGCCCAGAGAGCTGGATGGTGATTCTCGGGTTTTATGTTCCCCTTGAGAAAGTGAGAAATGCTAACACCTTTGCGGGGAATTTCCCGATGTCCTTAGGGCTGTGGTCTTGCAGGTGTCGGTGCCAAAGAGCCCAGGGAGGTGCCCTTATCTGCTGTCAGTTCTGCTGGGCCCACTTGATCCATCACGCCAAGCCCGAGGGGAGGGCGGTGGGGCCTGCTCCTCAGTACACTCTGCTGCGACAGCTCGGTCCCCAGGGCGCGTCTCCACACTGCGGCTGTTCCCGTCATCCTGCCAGGGAGGGCGCAGCTGAGCTGTGCTGAGGCGTCTGAACAGCCCCGCTGTCCGGCGGGAGAGCAGAAGCAGGAAGGCGGGCAGGCCCAGGGCGCTGCTTCCATCCACCGGAGCTGGAGGGCTTGGCGCGCCCCTCGGCTGCGGAGTCCTCAGGTGTCTTTAGACACCTCCGCGGAACTGGGGCGAGAACCCCTCAGAGCAGCCCTCGAGCGTCCCCGTCTTGGTGGGAAGCCCATCTGGGCCAGGCAGACGGGTCTGAGGCGTCGGCCGCCGGCTTGCGGCATGGTGGGGCCAGGCCCGGCACCCCCACCCGGAGCAGCCGCGGGGCCCGCGAGGAGCTGGCTTCCCGCCGCCGCACTGCGGTTCGGGCTCCTGGCAGAGTCTCTCAGAAAGGACACAGAGACCGCCTGCCCCAAAGCGGTTTGGAGACTAAGACAACGTGGGAAGGAGTGGTCCGATTTTGTGAAGAAAATGATGGAAGACCATCTCTTGTCGGGAACAGAGGGTACAACGTTTGGGCTCAGCGTGATCCTCAGAAGGAGACTGGCTGTTTCTCATAATGGAAGGGAGGCTTCAAGTTTTAACACTTTGTGTGCCGGTGCCCTTTGAATTTACCAGCCCTTGGGGCCGGCCATTTTCTGCCACCGCATGAATGGTAGAAGCATTCGATAAAACAACACAACTCCTGAACTACTGGATATTAAAAATACTGTCATAGCTCTCATAAAACACCTTACACTTTCACCAAAACAATGGGTAAAGCTTCCAGACTGAGCACGATCAAAGAAATAGCTCCTAATAGTTCCAAAAAAATCCACCGTGGCGTGAAAAACCGGAGACTAGATGAACACGTATGAATACGTAAGCGGCCACCTGAGACTGGTGACAAAAACACGTACCAATACTTGAGCAGACCACAAAGTGTTAAGAAATAACGACAAGGAAATACACATCTGACACCAGAACACATGAAGACTCATCCTAGTTATCACGCTCAGGCCCTTTTAGGCTAATAATAACTTCCTAATTACACGGAGCTAAGGCATCAGAATTATATGGAGTTGGCATCCTCCTTTTGTATCAGAAAAGGACTATACCATTGGCCAGCCTAATGTCTCCATAAATAGAAGTGAAACTGAGCAGACCTGGGCAAATCTGTACAGTGAATTGATTTTCCATTCTGTAAAATAGTCTTGCATGGGCAATAGCTTAACCTCTGGTTGATTTAGGTGGTCATATTCGGATAAATAAAAATGTGTTTGTGGTGGAAAAAAATCAGACTTAAATATTGAAATGGTGCTTGGTTAAAAGTCTTTTAAAATTAGTTTCCATTTAACCGATTGTGACTTGTTAATCTTAGAATCTAGTTGACGAGAAAAGATCCTGACACTGACTTGCTCTTCACCATAAGGCAGTATAGCTCGCAGTACCCATCAGCTTCCTGAAGAGCTGACTATCACGTACTTTGCAAAATCCTTTCAGAGCCTCCAGTGAAAACTGCAGGAGAAAACACCACTCTGAATCACTGGGGGGTCTGCCGACAGACTCCCAGTTTCTATTTAATGTTGGAGAGAATGTTTACAGTCCTTTAGGAATTGTTCTCAGTTGCACTGCTGGGTTTAATTTGATGCATAAGGCACAGTGGGTTGTAGGTAAGCCTGGTTATCTCGTCAAGGCACCCATCAGCCTGTGGTGTTTTTTTATGAATCATATTACACTTTATGACTGCTCAGTTATCATTCACTCATAATGGGGAGGACTTTTGTTGACCCTTTATCAGGTGCTCACCACTGGAGAGAGTCCCAGGGTCAGAGTACCTTGTCAGGTGGGCTTCATTATCCTCATTTGAGTGATGAGAAACCTGAGGCTCGAGGGGGGAGGAACGAGCCCAACCAGGGGTAGGGTCTGCCCCTGTGCCAGCCACAGCCAGAGACCCGTTTAGGAGCAAAGGCCACCCCCTTGCCAGGCTACCTGATTTGAGGTCCCGGAATTCTTGCAGCTCATGGGGTCACCATGAGAAAATGTCTTAATTTTTGGACTTTTTTTTTAATTTAAAGATTTATTTATGCATACAAAAACTTGGGTGCAGGCCAGAGGTGCGGGGGGGTGGAGGAGAGGATTCACCAGAGACAAAGTGTGGAGCAGAGCAGGTGGAACTACTGAAATCCTCTATTGAGGGGCGCAGCAGGAAGACAGGAGAGGTCTGCTGCACCCTGTGGGTCAGCTCCCTGGCTGGGATTGAACTCAGGGTGCTGAGGTGGGCCATGGAGATGGTAGCACTGAGACTTAGCCCCTAAGCCACCAGGGAGGCCCAACTTTTGGACAATTCTTGATAAGTCGAGGCAAATACCGACTATCAGATTGTGATAACTGTGTTCCCTAGTTTCATTTCTTCTACCAAGAATCATTCTCTCTTCCTATGACCAACGAGATAGACCAGGTGAAAGAGGTGATCGAAGAAAGCCCTCGGGCTGGTTTCTGGGCTTGGTTTTCTAATTCACCAGGAAGGCTGATTCGGGGGGCAGTGAAGCCTGGGCTGTGATTAGATGTGCAGATCACATGTCTCCAAAGAGCTCCAGATCTGCATATATTCTGGGGCAGCTATTTAGATCTTGTGCTCAGATAGCTGGAATATTTAATTGTGTGTGCAATTGGGGAATTTAGTTTGAGAGATTCTGAGCAGACTCATCTAAAAGAGCCTGTCACAGCAAATTTAGAAAATCATCATTCATGCTTGGAAATATGGCATTTTTACTTAATTTGCAAATGGTGGCAAATAGGATTTCTGATGTCTTGTAAAGATACCCTGTACAGTACGGTTCTTTAAGGGTTAAGGAAATTGGGGCAGATAAGGGTAGAAAACGCAAGATGAAGCCCAGGAAAGGTTAGCACACAGCATGCTGTGAAGAGGCTGTCATCTCTGGCATCTCATTTTAAAAATAAAGCAGCACCGCCCACCTCCCTGTGAACGGGGCTTCTTCACCAGGCAACTCCATCTCTTTTTCCGCAGGGGAACTTCCTGTGCTTTTTTATGCTTTGCTCTTCCTACCCCGTAGGAAACATTCCACTTGATATTTGCCCATTCTCTTTTTCAAATCGGTAAAATGCCACAGCAGAGACAGTGAAAATCTCCCCAGGTTTTTTAAACACGCGACCGCAAGGCGCCCGGAGGCTTCATTTGCGGTTTCGCAGGCGCAGGTGGCGGGTTTGGACGCAGCCTGCAGCGAGAAGGCTCGTGCACCGGCTGACGTCAGCCCAGCCGCAGGTAGCTCACCTTGTTCGCCGCGTGCAAAACAGCCCGCTTGGCACGTTAGCTGCGCGTTCGCAGTGGGACCAAGAGCTTTCTTCTAGAAATTTCTGTTTCCACCACACGTAGTGGGCATTTGTTTTTCCACCCACTCTGCCTTCCGCTGGGAGAAGGACCGCACGCGTGACGCCAGGGCTTACCGAGTGGAAACAGCCTCGACTTTATATCAAAATAGCATTTCACATGGGTGCGCTGAACGTGAGAAAATGAAATGTCAGTGTCTCTGCATAGAACCGCAAAGTGTTCCAGATAAAACGTGAAGTGTGCATCGTTTTCACTGTGCCACTGTAAATATGAAGAGAAATAATCCAACACTGCATAGAATTGTGAGGGAAGGTCTGAAATTCTAAAATCAATGTTGACTGAACTTTAGCTTCTGCTTAAAATGACTTGAAAAATAACAGGCTTCATTTTTTAGCAGTTTTTGGTTTACAGAAAAATGACAGAGGAAGGACACAGTTCCCATGCTCCCTCCCCCTGCGCACACACACTTTCTCCTACTATCAACAACTTGCACTGGTGTGGCAGATCTGGTACAGTGGACCAGCCAATATCGATACAGCAGCAGCAGCAGCAGCATTATTATTATTTTAAAGATTTATTTATTTATGCACACAAGCTGGGGCACAGGCCAGAGGTGTGGGGTGGCAGGAGGGTTCACCAGAGTCAGAGTGGGGAGCAGAACAGGCAGATCGACCAAAACACACTGCTGAGGGAAGCAGCGGGCAAGGCAGGAGAGGTCTGCTGCACCCTGTGGGAATCTCGCAGCCAGGTGCTGAACTCGCGTCGCCGCTGCAGACAGCTCCACAGCACAGCGCTTAACCGCTGCGCCACCAGGGAGGCCCTATTATTATTATTTTAAAGATTTAAACCTAACCAACCGAAAGCTTTGTGAAAAGCTTCATTTTTTAGCAGTTTTTGGTTTACAGAAAAATGACAGCAGAAGGACACAGCTTTGTGGAAAGCGCCCAAGCTCACTCTGCACCGAACTGCTTGTTCTGCTAGGCCAGCGAGTGTCCAAATGCCCCTGCATCTGTCCTACCAGAACCACAGGGAGTCCAGCCAGCCCCTGAACTTCAGCTGGAACTGGAAAACCAATGTGGGGTGCAAAAGGGCGGGGGAATCTATATTCTGAACACCTGCCAGAGCTAGTTCTAGATACACTGAAGTTTAAGGTCCAGGAGCTCCTTGAGGTTAGCAACTGTGGGCTGAATGAAGCAGGCTTTTCACGCCACTGGTCTCTGTGGCCATCACCTGTGGCCTTGAGAGTGTTGGTGCAGAAGGTGCTTGGGCTCGGGCAGCGGGCCTGACGGTGGGCACCTGGCATATGGGTGTGCGCGCATGCGTGAGTGTGCACACCTGCGCCTGGAGGCGGGGATAAAAGCTGTGGCAGCGGGGCCTCCCTGATGGTACAGGGGTTAAGTCTCAGCACTATCAAGCTATCAGCCACTGCAGCATGAGTTCGATCCCCGGCCAGGGAGCTGACCCACATGGTGCACCGCTGCTCTCCTCAGCAGTGGATTTCAGTGAATCTGCCTGTTCTGCTTCCCACTCTGTCTCTGGTGAATCCTCTCAGCCCCACAGCTCTGGCCTACACCCCAGTTCTTGCATGCTTAAATAAATAAATCTTAAAAAAAGATGCCGTGGCAAAAGAAGGAAGAGCGTTGTGGCAGCAGAAGAGGCGAGACCTTAAGACAATGTGAGAGAGCCCAGGGATGTAGCGTACAGCTTTGTGGCTCAGTTACCTGCCTGCCTCCTTGCAAGCCAGCCCCCCTGCCTGGCGCACCTGTGCCTGGTTCCCCGAGAGAGCATTAGAGCCTGAAGAGTCCACCAAGGGCTCTAGGGCTCTGTGTCCTTCTGCCTGAATCCACGGTGAACCTGCCCTCTGCCTGCTGGCACTAGAGTAACCTTTTTTGACTTACTGCTATTTCCTTGTCTCTTAGCCCAGTGCTACCACTTACCAGGCATTGCTTGGGCAGATTGGTTCCTGGGCTCATGGACTAGTTGAGAGAACTGATTCAGACCCAACTAGCTGTCACTGACCAAAAGCCACATCCCACGCTCATTGGCTATTGCTAGCGAAGCCCAAAGGTGACGTATCCCCATCAGCATGGCAAATGATACTTCCCAAAGGTGAATGACTGCAGCGGTCTCTTCCTGCCACGTGACCCAGCCACCTCTCCATCAAGAGGCGGGTCTCTGTCCCCTACCCTTAAATCTAGGCAGGCTTGTGACCGGCTTGTAACTATGGCTGTGCAATGATGAGTCCTGATTTCTGAGGCTAATCTAAATAGGCGGTGCAGCTTCTTCATTGCTCTCGGGGACACTTTGGAGCCCCATAGAAGAAGTGTCCACACTGTGGGGAGCCCAGGCCTGCTAAAGGGTCACACGCGGACTGTCCAAACAGCAACCCCCGCTGTCCACCTGATAACCAGGTTAACCACAGGGAGACGAAGCTCTCTCAGGGGTTCCAGCTCCCAGCTGCACAGAGACCGCCATTAAGTCTCCCCAGAGACGAGTCTCTAGAGCCATCCCACCGCCGCATCCAAAGCCTAACAGACTCTGTGAAAATGGCAAGTGTTCACCTCCTTCAGGAGTCATTTGTTATGCTACAATGGTGATTGCAGCAAGTCCTAAAGTTCTTCTGGATCAGAATCACCTGGCCATTGATCTAATCTACAACTCATGTACTGTAATGCACCATTTTAATCTCTCTATTAGTAATATTGCTGTGATCTTCCTTTCCCTCCTGCCAAATTTCAGTGCAGAAAAGAAAGCACAATCCTTCTAAGCTTTTTCCATTGCCTAATGGTTCCATGTCAAGCTCTTCATAAAACGAATTCAGAAGTGTCACAGGTGGAAGTACTTCACCAACTAGAGGAAGGCTTAAGAAAGCAGCGTGGGAAGACTCAGCCAAGGTTGGTTCAAGTCCCGCTCCAGTCTAAAGCACCTCGTCACCCATTGTGCCCTAGCAGCGTCCAGGAACTCCTGGTTCATCTTCAGCTTGGAAAGTCGAATGGAATAATGGAAAGAGGAAAGAATTAGGAATCCAGGGGCCTCCCTGGTGGCACAAGGAGTTAGGTCCCAGCACTGAAGCTATCTGCAGCCACTGCAGCACGAGTTCAATCCCCGGCCAGAGAGCTTCCCACAAGGCGCGGCAGACCTCTCCTACCTCGCCCGCTGCTCCCCTCAGCAGTGTATTTCAGTCGATCTGCCTGTTCTGCTCCCCTCTCTGTCTCTGGTGAATCCTCTCCCCCCACCCAAACCTCTGGCCTACACCCCAGATCCTGTATGCATAAATAGATAAATCTTTAAAAAAAAAGAATTAGGAATCTAGAGAACCTCAGTTCAAAAATAAGGTCCTCCTTGTAATGTCTGTGTAGTCTTGAACAAGTTACTCAACCTCTCTGAGCCTCAGTTTCCTCTATAACAGCACCAGAGGAAAGCCTTCCTAGCTCCTGGGGCTCTTTTGCTGATCAAATGAGGCGGTAAGAGAAGCGCGAGCTGTAAAGGTGTAAAAATAAGTGCTAACAGCTGTGGCTTTCCACTAAGGACGGCGGCTCAGAAATGAGATCAAAACAAACAGAACATGTTTCTAGGTGGTTTAGGATGGTACTGGGGGAAAAGCAAAGCAAACAGCCCTCCATGGCCTTTTTTTCTTGAATTTCTTGCAGACCTGGGTCCACACTTACGGGTCATGGGGATGAGGGGCCAGAGGCAGGAGCAGCCCCTTCGCTGCCCCTCCCCCGCCCGTCTCCACGGCGGGGCCACCGGCTTCGCTCTCAGCAAGTCCAGCTGCAGGTGCCCAAGTGTCTCCTCCCCGACACCCCACCTCCGAAACCAGCAGCAGCTGCGGGTGCTTCGCCAGGACCCATTTCCAGCCCCGAGTCCTCAGCCTGCGGCCAGCCTCGTCCGGCCTGACCAGTCCCGGTTTTATGCCCCCACGGCTGCGAGGCCAGCCCGCTCCTGCCGCTCCGTGACCCCATTTTATATCTGCCCGGATGGCCGGACCCAGAGCCCCGATGGTCCCTCGCTTTACCGACACGCAGCGCGGGACGCACGGAGGCGGGCAGGCCGCAGCGGTCAGCGGTCAGCGCCCCTCGAGGCCTGGCGCCGGCCGTGACTAGCCCCCCGGTGCGCCCGCCGCGGGCGCGTTCCAGGCGCGTCTCCTGCTGCTGCGCGACCTCGCGGATGGCTGGCTGGCAAGCTCCGAAACTCGTCCAGGCAGAACGCCCGTTCCGCCCACCCGGACTTGCTCTTCCCCCCTCTGGCCAGTGGCAGTTAATTGCCCGGTTGCCGGGGCCAAAACG
Organism: Scalopus aquaticus; assembly: GCA_004024925.1. Taxonomy (NCBI): domain Eukaryota; kingdom Metazoa; phylum Chordata; class Mammalia; order Eulipotyphla; family Talpidae; genus Scalopus; species Scalopus aquaticus. The sequence continues at coordinate 67,996 of PVIJ01000780.1, forward strand.
CAAGAGTCACCTTCAATTTGTTTCTCCCACTGTTCACATCCGACTCACCAGCCGGTCCCGGGGCTCTCCCCACAGAATTACACCCGGCCCCGTCTGCTCCTTACAGCTCCGTGGCGACCACCGCGCCCTCCCGCGCGGGCTTCCGTCGTGGCCGGCCGCCTCTGGCCCCCGCGCTCTCCCTGACTCTTCTCGCCGCAGCGTAGACCGAGGGAAGCCGCAAAACCGCAGATCGGATCCCATCAGTCCGCTTTTCAAAGGGCCCGATGGCCTGTAGCTCGTAATCAAATGCAAAGTCCTTGCCAGATTCTACACGCCCCTAAGCAATGGACCTGCCTGCTTCGGGGTCCCACATCCTGCCGCTGCCTCCTTGCAGACTGTAGTCACATGGCGCCCCCTGCTGTTCCTGGAACACACCCACTCCTTCCTGCCCCAGGGCCTTTGCACTTCCCGCTTGCTCTCCTGGAGTGCTCTTTACCCCATTCTTGCTTTCTCAACTTACCTCTGGACAGGTTTCTGATGGAACTGGCAAGCGTGTACCCCCGGTGACTCCAAGTCTCTGTCCGGCTCTGTTTTTCTTTATGACACTGTGTCCTCATGAAATTATATTATGCATTATTCATATACTTATTTACTGTGTATCTTCCCCACTGGTACTTAACTCCACAAGGATGGGACCTTCGTCTGTCTGGGTTCTTGCTTTATGCAAGATGCTTAAAACAAGATGTATCAGGCATCAGTCACTGAACACCATGCCTATAACAATATTAACTGAATGAATGAGTGAATGAATGAACAAATCAACAAACGAGCATATATTAAGTTTGGGACTATCAAAAAGATTTTAAGAAACCACTTGAGGAGCAAGTAACACACCATGGGCAACCGTGTCATTTCTTAGCACAAAACTCTCTTCTTTTTTTTTTTAAAGATTTATTTTTTATTTATACATACAAGCTGGGGTAAAGGCCAGAGGCGTGGGGCGGCGAGAGGGCTCACCAGAGACAGAGTGGGGAGCAGAACAGGCAGATCAGAAATACACTACTGAGGGGAGCAGCGGGCGAGGCAGGAGAGGTCTGCCGCACCATGTGGGAATCTCCCTGGCCCGGCGTCGAACTCGCGTCGCCGCTGCTGACAGCTCCACAGCGCAGCGCTTAACCGCTGCGCCACTGGGGAGGCCCTCTTAGCACAAAACTCTCAAAGAGGCAACTTCCACTGTGGCAAAGCTGCCAAGACCTATGGTAGAGACCAAGGGAGAGAGAACAGACTATTCTTAAAAAGCATTTTGTGCAAAGAACGCACTAACCGGGCCCTGGGCTTCCTGGTTGGCTCTGTGTTTTCCTTGAGCAAATTTACGTACCTGTTAGCTCAGAGCAGGGTGCTCTCTCAGGACGTGCTGCTCTCAGGGAAAAGATGGGCCAGACCCAGGCAGTTGAAGTAGCCCATCTGGGAGTTGTGATTGAGTCTCTGTGGACTCACAGGATCGCTCTGGCTACCAAGACCCAGGCCTGCAGGGGGAGCTGATACCACATGTCCATTCTGGGAAGCCTCAGAAAACTGGGGTCCAGAAACCACTATTCCTTCCAGTCGAAGGGATTCAAGAGGTCATTGAATTTCATAAACATCCAAGATGTTCTCTTACTCCTGCCAGAGTCTGAGAGTTTGAGATTCTCTAGACTCAAAATGTCAAGTTGTCAAACTGGTTTCCTACAGTCCTGTAACACGAGTTTATCTGCTCCCAGGGACCACTTCCTTTGCAAATAGATCTGAGCGTCCTTTGCCACCTGGTTCATAAACATGGCAAAAAAGTCAGCTCTCGTCATCAGAAGGAAACCCTTGTGGGTTTATTAAGAAAGCGCTAGAACTTTGCTTCATGCAACTGGAGAGCAAAACAACTAGACCTTCCTCTCAGAGGTCTAAAATTACTAAACAGAATGGAAATCATTCTAATCATAGTTTCTTTATGACGTTGTTGCTCTCTCAGAAGTAAACTGCAACTCGTTCTTCTAATATCACACCAGCAAGTCCTTTCTGTGGCGTACACAGGTTCTGCTTACCAACCAACCCCCGTCCTTCAGGGTGGCACTTGAAAATGGAAATTAGCCATATTTCCCATACTCCTTCCCCCTAACAAGGTTCAATACAGTCAGAAAGAAAGGGGCGTGGGGTGTCATATTGGTTTGGAACTCTGGATTAGGTCTGAAAGCGGTGTTCTCTCTCCCCCCATGAAAGGGCAAGAGCAGACTTTTGCTCCAGAATGAGGGCTTGTGCAATTCTCTGCAGGCCAGTCTGCAGTTTTCGCCCTAGGGCTTCATTTCCTTTCCAGTCTTGTGAATTCCTGGACTTCCTGCTCCAGGGCTTCAAACCAAGAACTCGGTCCATAGAAAAAGGAATTTTAAAAGATGGCTCCTCCCTCAGCCCCATGACATAAATATCACTGGATATGATACACACTCAGATCCCTGCGAGCCGAGCTGTGGCCACACTAAGCACATGTGTATGTGGCCATAGCCACGCCCCCACCTGTCCAGCTACAGAGCTCGGCTCCTTTCCTGGACAACCCTCCTCAAGCTCCCTGCTTGCCCAATATTTGCTTCCATAGTAACAGCTCCAATAGGATGCATCTGCCAATGAACACCAAAAATGAGACCACCACCCTCAGCATATGCAGGTCCAGGCTGTTACTGGTGGTCCAAGGAGCAACGCCCCTGGGTGAGTCCTCCCCGGGTGAGTGCTCCCCGGGTGAGTCCTCCCCAGATGAGTCCTCCCCAGAACTCCAGCTCAGCACTCTGTCATCATTAGTCCTGCGCTTGCCTTCCATGCTCTGAAGCCATCCCATGTTGCTGGGTCTTACCTTAGATTTGATCTCTAACTTGACTCTAAGTTGTCTTCGTCATGTTACGCTGTACTACAGCCCACAGACAAAAAGTTCCTGGCAGGCCAAGGAATGCCTCTCACACCCCTGCCGTAAAACGCAACTGAAATCGCCCAATCGCTAGACTGCATCCTAGAGGTTTTTCTAAGTCAAGCGTGGTTAACGCAGTTAATTCTTGACTAAGAAGTAACTTTTTCTTAGGCTCCAGAACAACCGTATATCAAGAGCTCCTGTCTGATTTCTAGGAAAATTAGTTTAAGTCCAGTAATGGGTAACTCAATTGAGGGGAGAAAATGAGAGTAGTAGATTAGACAACTAGGAAATGGAGATACATTATCCCAACTGGGGGTCAGCCCTGCGAGTGTGCACGAGACCGAGTTACAAATTCAGGTCAGGGGGGCCTCCCGCTACGTGGGTGCTTTGAATCTCTGCCAAGGGCAGGAGTCATGAATGGGTGAGAATCTTCAGAGTTGGGACCTCCCTGGTGGTGCAGAGGTTCAAGTCTCCGCACTATGAAGCTATAGGCAGCCGCTGCAGCACGAGTTCGATCCCCGCCCAGGGAGCTTCCCACAGGGCACAGCAGACCTCTCCTGTCTCTCTGCTGCTCCCCTCAGCAGTGGATTTCAGTAAATCCACCTGTTTTGCTCCCCACTCTGTCTCTAGTAAATCCTCTCACCCCCGCCCCCCCCACTTCCGGCCTGCACGCCAGCTCTTGTCTGCATAAATAAATAAAAATAAATATTTTTTTAAAAAAAGAATCTTCAGAGTTGGGATATGCTTAAATAAACACTTCAACTGTACACCAAAATGTTCTTTACTTCACATTAAGGCACTAGACTGGAGAGAAGGTAAATGACCCCAGTAGGGTTAGAATGAAACTAGCACTTGTCCAGTAGTTTTCAACTGAGGTTAAAGACAGGCAGATAGACAGGAAGACAGATAGACAGAGAGGTAGGCAGACAGATAAAGAGATTTTTGCTCCATCCCAGGCCAAGGACATCAGAATCTTTGCGGGAAATCTCAGAAAAAGGTATTTTTAAAAAGAAAGCTTTCCAGGGCCTCCCTAGTAGGACAAGGGGTTAAGTCTCAGCACTGGGAAGTATCAGCAGCCCTGGCCAGGGAGCTTCCCACAGGGCACAGCAGACCTCTCCTGTCTCCCCGATGCTCCCTCAGCAGTGGATTCCCGTGGATCCGCCTGTTCTGCTCCCCACTCTGTCTCTGGTGAATCCTCTCACCACCACCCCCACCCCAGTTCTTGTATGCATAGATAAACAAATCTTTAAAAAAAAAAAAAAAGCTTTCTAGGTGATTCAAATGTGAAGCCTGGTTTGAGGACCATTTAGTGGGACAAACTCTCTGGGACTTGGGACCCCTAGATTCTAGGCTCTGCTCTGACACCAGACAAGTTACTCTGGACAATTTCCATATGTGCAAAATAAAGGGTGTGGCCTGGAGGGTCACCTGGCCTCAGACCTGGTGCTCACCTGATGTCAGGTCTGTGCCAGTGAGCACGGGAATGTCTCAGTGCTGCTGACCCGAACTGCGCTTTGGGCTAAAAGCGCCAAGACAGATCACACTCCGCAAAATGGTCTGTTAGCGCCCAGTGCACCGGCCTCCCTGTCCTTGTCTTCCCCCCAGCTTTGCAGCTGCAATCTCACCTTAGGGACCCTCCTCCCTAAGGGCATCCATGGCTTTGCATTCTCAGGAAGCCTTGAGCAAAGTCTTAGGCGAGGGCCGGAAGGAACCCGGACCAGGGCCTCCCTGGTGGTGCAAAGGGTTGAGTCTCAACCTCTGAAGCTGTCTTCAGCCACTGCAGCACGAGTTCGATCCCCAGCCAGGGAGCTTCCCACATGGCGCAGCAGACTTCTCCTGTTTCCCCACTGCCCCCTCAGCAGTGTACTTCAGCAGGTCCGCCTGTTCTGCTCCCCACTCTGTCCCTGGTGAATCCTCTCACCACCCCACATCTCCGGCCTACACCGCGATTCTTGTATGCATAGATTTAACACTTTGTGTGCCGGGTGCCCTTTAAATTTCCCAGCCCTTGGGGCCGGCCATTTTCTGTGCCACCGCATGAATAGTAGAAGCATTCAATAAAACACACAACTCCTGAACTACCGGATATTAAAAAAACTAATATCTCTCCTAAAACACCTTACACTTTCACCAAAACAATGTGTAAAGCTTCTAGACTGAGCATGATCAAAGAAATAGCTCCTAATAGTTCCAGATAATCCACCGTGGCGTGAAAAACCAGAGACTAGATGAACACGTATGAATACGTGAGCGGCCACCTGAGACTGGTGACAAAAACACAGACTAATAAGTGAGCGGACCACAAAGTGTTAAAAAAAATCTTTAAAAGAAAAAAGAAAACAACCTGGACCAGAGGTGGGACACAGACGTGAAAGGGCTGATGAGCTGTAGTAGGGGACCCTCTCTTGGGAGCAACAGGACTGCGAGGCCGGAGATGGCGTGGGTCCCCAACATCTCCCCAACTTTCAGCAGTGCTGCTGGATGCACGGTCAGCGGGTGAAATGGGCATGGCAGGGAGAAGCCGTCTCGGCTGTGAACGTGACTTGTTTAGGGGTTTTGATCCACAGGTGTGGGGCACTGAGGTTCACATAACTGTGCCCGAAGAGTGTGACCTTGGTTCCTATCAGAGGTCCTTCCAGATCTCTCACTCACGCTAAAGGTATGTTGTATGCAGACATTTGATGACCACAGGAAATGAGGTGTGCCCTTGGGGCGGGCCCCTCTGGCTGACGGAATGTTCTCTGGCATATCCACCTTGCCCTTTGACCGCCTCGTCAGCTCCTTCGCTCACATCACACGCACGCATTCATTCTTCACTCATTTGTCCCCCTCTTTTCTCAGTTCTCAAAATGCTATCTGGGACATTTTCTTTTTTTCTTATGTTTGAAGGACAAGTTTATTGAAGCAGGAGACAGAAGAGCAGAGAGCGCTCGCATAGGCACGAGTGGGCAGGTAGGGCTGCCCCGCAGAGGCACAGGGAGTGGTGGAAGGAAGCACCTGCATAGGCACAGGTGGGCACACAGGCGTGAGGCTGCTATCTGGGACATTTTCTGGGCATTTATTTTATTTTATTTTTTTAAGATTTATTTATTTATACATACAAGCTGGGGTACAGGCCAGAGGCGTGGGGTGGCGAGAGGGTTCACCAGAGACAGAGTGGGGAGCAGAACAGGCAGATCAGAAATACACTGCTGAGGGGAGCGGCGGGTGAGGCAGGAGAGGTCTGCCGTGCCATGTGGGATTCTCCCCAGCTGGGCGTCGAACTCGCGTCGCAGCCGCCGACAGCTCCACAGCGCAGCGCTCAACCACTGCGCCACCAGGGAGGCCCCATTCTGGGCATTTATTTTCTACAGGATATTTTGTCACTGAGGGATATTAAATCAGTGACAGGGCCGACAACACAGGAAGAAGCGGTGTGGTCCCAGCACCCCAGCGGGAAAGACCCGGGAAGAGACCGGGAGCAGGGAAGTTACCAAATCCCCTCCCTCAAAAAGAAAACATAAAAGCCTCAAAACAGAGAACCCAAAGAATCCAAATCTCACCATGAAGCAACTGTCTCGGGGTAGTTTGTGGGGGGCAATGATAGTAACCGACTTTGGCTACATCTTTGATGATAACGGCGCAGCACATTCTCTTGGTCAGAGAGGCTGCGGAAAGCGTCCTATATATTATGAGCATACAAATTTCACTTGACCTCACTATAACCCCGGGAGCCAGGGCGGGTCATCTCCATTTTCTGCATGAGGAAACCGAGACTGAGTATTTAGGTCGCTTCTGCAGAACTGCACAGCTGGCAGGTGGCGCAGCTGGAAACCTGAGCCGGTCAGCTTGGCTCAGAAGCTCAGACTGTCCGCTCTGCTGTCCGCCCCACCGTGTCACTGCTGCAAGGGTGTCCCCACCCCAGGCCCCCCAGGTACCTGACCATCACTTCATCTCTGGGTCTCGGAAGGTGCCAAGGTGGGCAAACACCTTCGGGAAAGGATCCTCCCCAAGTGGCCCAAATCAAATGTTTGCATTCTCAATCAGTTTATCTTCAGTGATCTGGAAAATTCATTTATGTGAAGCTCTTACCCCCCATCAGTGAAATAAGCAAAGAATTACAGCCATGTTCTTGAGCTCAAACCACCAGAAAGAGGCACAGGATGCCAGAGACAGTCCTGATTTTGTACAAGAGAAAGATAATATGTTCTGGGTTGTTTCCAAAGCTCTAAAAACTCATCTTAATTGGCTTAGCCCTTACAGTCATAAAGCCACAGTGCCCTACTGGATTCAGAGAATAATATATTATAATGACTCAATCCAAAGTCCTTCTCCTGGGTCCCTCTCAAAAGTTGAGTCACTGATTTTTTTTTATACTTAGACATTGGGTGATGTCTCCCTAAAAGGCTTTTCTTTCACATGCCTCCTCCCCCACTTCTGCCCCCCCCCCCACCGCCCCAGGACACCTCTCAGACTGGAAGCAAACTGTCCTGAAGGCATCAGAATGACGTCTTGTTGCCTTTTTCCTTCAAAACACTTTGCCACTGAATGTACTTGAGAACACATATTGTCAGTTCAGGCCCAGAGCTCAGGGCTTCACATACACTGCACAGAGAAATGGCTTTTGCGCCCTTAGCTGTCAGGATAACCAAGGCATGGTGATTCATTTGTCTTTCATGCACTTTCATTTGTCCTTCTGTGTCAAGAAAGTGACAAGAGAAAGGTTAAAACCAAGTGTGGAGACGGCGTGTCCCCACATCCAGGCCCTGTTTGGTGCCTGAGCAGGTCCCTTTGCTGTTTTCAGCGGAATCTGCTCCCTGGGTTTCTGAGGTGTCCCTCCCAGCCCCTCCGGCTTTCTTGTTATCTCCCTCACATCTGCTCGAGTAGTGCAAGGGCACCTTGCCAGAAGCCAAGGGGCGGGCCTGGGCTCACAGGGAGAGGAAGCTGCTGGTGCAGCATTTGACATTGTAAGTCTTCAATACATCTGCGATGCTCCTTATTGAGGGAGCACAGCTGGGGGTCCATGGGAGGCCTGAATCCAGCAAGGCCCCAACGGGTCATCAGGAGGCCGACTTGTGGCTTAAGTGGTATAACTGGTGGAGCAAGAGTTGGCTTTGGGTTTTGGTCAGTGTTGTGGATTAAAGTGTCCTCCCAGATTTCATGTCACTGGGGCCCTCAGTATGTGACCTTATATGAACACAGTCTTTGCAGATGTAATTAGGTAAATTATCCTGGATTTGGGGTGGGCTCTGAGCCCAATGACTGGGCGCCTTGCAAAAGAAATAGACACAGACGTGAGAGAAGACGACGGGTGAAGAGCAGTTAGGGAGCACCTCGAGTCTGCTCCTTCTAATGGCTGCCTGTTTCCTTGGAGGGGAACATCTTAATGGGAGAGATTACACCGGGAGCCTTGAAGTCCTGCCACCACCAAGGAACGCCTGGGGCCACCAGAAGGTAAAAGAGGGAAGGAAGGTTCTACCCCTGGAGTCTTTTGAGAGAGGCTGACTTGTTGACACCCCAATTTCAAGCTTCCAGCTGCCAGACTGTGAAGAATTCAATTTGTGTTGCTTTAAGCCACCCAGTTTGTGTAGTTTGTTATGAGAGCCTGGGGAAATGAATACAGTCAGTCTGCCTTTTCACTAGAACCCTCTGACTTTATCTTACATTTGCTATAAAGTTTGACCTACTTCCCTCCAAACACCAAATGCTAATGCATTGAATGAACTCCTGCTCCCCGAGAAGGACTTAAGGAAGCAGGGAATAACCGCCCATGAAACACAAAAGAATGGAGACCAAATTCCTCAGCGTGTCCCCCGTGACAAGCCATGATTTGACCCAGCTCGATCTTTCCAGGGTGAGTGTAGGAAGAGAAGTCCCCCCACATCCGGAGACATCAGCTGTTCAGCCACCAGGAACATCCTCATTCATTCCCATTCACTGATCTGAATCCTACTCATTCTTAAATTTGAAGTTAGCTGCCACCTCCTCCAGGAAGTATGCCCTGCTTCATCTTCTCTTAGTAAGGATGTGTTTGGTAGGAAGTTCCAAAAAAAAAAAAAAAAGCCAACTGAAACTGACATTTACAATAAGAGAAACTTATTATTTCATGTGACTAAAAAAATCAAGACTAAAAATGGTGTTAGGTAAGGAATGTTCTGGTGATTCAAGGACGTTTATTTCTGTCTTCACTTACCTTCTGCAGTCAACCTCATCTGATGGCTGACTCAACACAGGGTTAGAAAATAGCTTTAGCAGCTCCCGAGTTTCTTCCTTCATCATCCAACACAGACAGATGTCTCAGTAATTCCCCCGGAAGGCTTGATCTTCACTCTGATTGGCCCAAGATTTGATCTTCATTCTGATTGGTCGAGATTAAAGAGCATGGTCACTCCTGAGCCAATCACTGTGGGCAGGCAGAAGGCGTGCACTGATTGGTCAATTCAGGTCTGAGGCTGCGAAATGAGCATCCGTTCAGCTGAATCCACGAGTCCAGCCAAACGGAAAGGAGGGTTCCTGGGAAATGGCAGGAGGAGAGGATGTCGGGAGACAGTCCTGTGCCCAGCACATCCTCTCCCTCTTCTGTGTGCTAATCCACTTGTCAGCAATTCCATTAAGTCATGGCTCATTCTGTTCCTGTGTCTATTTCGGTATCTGTGCCTCCCCAGGAAACGGCCGGGACCGAGCCTCTGATGTCCAAGTTAGGGTCCCCGTTAGCTATTGGTAGGCTTGGTGCCCAATCAAGTTTTGTTGAAGTGAATCACATTTTTAAAAAGGAAATAAAGGAAAAGTTGTTTTCATACTTTCGAATTCCCAAAGGATCCTATTACGTTGTTTTCTGCACATTGATTAATCCCTTGTCCAGGAAGTAAGGCTAATCGTCGGCTGCATGAACGGGCTCACGTGCTGTAATCTGATCCACTTCGAACATTTTAGTCCTTTAAAAACTAAGTCAAATGTCCACTGCATTTTTTGTGTGTGAATGTGTGGATGGTTATAAATAGACATGGAAAAACACTAGGACTGTGTGAACTCAGTTGGCAGGGGCCCTGGGTTTGGACCCCCAAATTTAGCCTGCTGACAGTTTGCCACGGCATTTTTTTTTCACACAGTTCATCATTTCAAACATTCTGAACAACTATCCTGAATATTTGTTCAACAGTACATTTTTTCCACTTTGTCTTTGGGCCAAATGTGTGGCTTTTTTTCTTTGAAAGGAGATGAGAATCTCAGGCACAGATAAATATATGCCCTGGCACTTGGCTGTAATACAATTCTCTATAGGCAATTTCGTCTCATGTCCGTGGGAGTGGTGTAAGTCTGGAAGCCTCTGGAAGCCTCTGGAAGGCCCGGTCCCAGACTGCTGCTCCCACAACCCGAGCCAAAGGCAGGAACGCGGAGAAGTCCCAGGGAGTGGGCCACAGACATTGTTTTGCTTAAACAGAACCAGACAGAGAAGGGCAGCTCAGGGAGCGGTGTCTCCGCAGAGTCGGAGCTCAGAGGAGCTCCCGTGGGGCTGCCTGGTGACCACTACAGAATGTGGCCGTTCCCTCCTCGCCCTCTCTCCACCACAGGCAGCAGAGTCCAGCCTCGCGGCCAGACCTGACGTCTCTGATTAGAAGTGAGCAGGCGTCCCCCAGGCGAGGCTTGCTCTACGTCTGCCGGGTGCACTGGAGCACGAGTCTGCGATCAGAGCAGACTCCCAAGGGTGCCAAGTCGAGAACGGGCATGTAGAGGCCCCGGCTGGACCGCAGGCGTTCATGCGGCCCGGGTGTCCTAGTGGGATGCTGGGGGCTTTGGGGCAGCTTTTGAAAAGGCACAGAGCTGCAAGGGTCTGCACTTGGCCCTTCAGCTCTGGCTCTTCTCTCCTTGTCTCAGGTGCAGAAGGGGCACGTGCCAGGGGCATGGAGGTGCCACCATCTGAGCACCACGAGAGCAGAAAGCCCCATTCTCTTGAGTTTCAGCAACAGCCCAGGCTGCCCATCTTGCCTCTCTCACAAGCAGAAGACAGGAGAGGAAGCTGCCGCTGCAGGGACTTTCTGCCGAGGGCAGCAGGAACAGCCCTAAACAGATCTAAACGTCAGCCCTGGCTTCTGACGCGACACAGCTCAGGCCAGAGACCCCCTGAGCCCTCAGAGGCCACTGCTGAGCCCCTCTGAGCCTGGTGCCCGCCTTGTCAGTCCCGGTGGAGGGGATGGGCCGGGAAGAAAGGACTATGGGTTCAGAGGCCGGAAGGCGGACAGGAGAAGCCCGAGCAACATGAGATGGGACAGAAAACAGGGCTCCCCCAGGTGTGGGGTGGTCCCAGGCCCCCCGGCCACGCACACTCTGCTGGCGATTCTCGTTCTGCCAGGAGCGTGGGGCAGCCTGTGCCACAGCAGCTCTCAGCAAGTGAGACCGCAGCCCCTCTGCTCCCTGGTACTCATGTGGCCTCAGCTGGGCCGTTGGCGCCCCCTGCTCGGCCCGCTGGGGTCACTGTGAAGACGTGGTGTCAGCAGCTCTCGGAATGGTGGGGTCTGGTCCCAAAGCTTCCCGTGGCAGCAGCCCAGGACGGCGGCCTGGACAATGTCCTCCCAGGAGCACAGGCTGAGTCACATCCTTGAGCTGCGGAGAGGAGAGGGGCAGAGCAGGCCTGCGGGCAGGAGCAACTACGGGTATTATCACTGCACCAGTTCTGATGATAAAGACGCTTGTTTCCTAGAGTGTTTTCACCCCTCTTCACTCACTGGCTTCACACACTCTCCCCCTGAAGTGGGAAAGGCGGGATATGATTTTCTCATTTCAGAGGTGAAGCAACAAAGACTCACACAGGGTTGCAGCCTCCATAGGACCCCACAGGAAACCAGCCTGGGACAGCAGTAATGCGCACAGCAGCTGTGTCACCCAGCCCCCAGCAGGAAACAGATGGGACTCAGCAGAGAGGTGATTCATGGGAGTGTGAGGAAGGGCTGTTTACAGAGGTGTGCCTGGGGCTGGGAGCCACGACGGGCTAGTGGCGCACCCCGAGGCTGCAAGCGCAGGGAAGCCTCTGCCACCCACAGGCTGGGGGGCCCATTCTGGAACCGCGATGAGAGCCCTGTCCTCAGGACAGAGCCCCATGCAGGCGCTGCGAGAAATTGCGGCTGTCCCTAACCCAAGAGCAAGGAGAAGCAGCACGCTCCTTCCTCCCACCCGCTCCCTTTTCCTGCTAGTGCCTCCCATTGGCCAAACCCAAGTGGAAGCCAGAGGAAAATACACGCCCATGGTGCGCAGCCCGTGAGGTCAGCTTCCCACAGGCAAGAACAAGTGGAGACCAGAGCTGGGCAGATCTAGGGAAATGGGAAACATTCAGCTGTGAGCTGGCGGGTACTTATCTGCGGGGCAGAACTAGCCTTGGGGACTTCTATAGTGGCCTCATGGAATTCTTACTACAGTCTCGTGAGGGGACTCCCAGGCCTCAGATTGCCGATTCAAGTGTGTAAACCTCGAAACTCTGTTTTTCTGCAATTTCATATTTAATGCTATGATTCTATATGTGTCTTCGTCCTGATTTTCTCAGTCAGTTCATGGTTTTTTCGGCCATGACTCCAAAAACACTGGCTCTGGGGGCTTCATGTAATTCAGACAACGTTAAGAGTCATGCTTCTGTCAACGCGTTCCCCCGATATCACTCAAGACATCCTTGTTCCCACCTGAATCAAATTTAGTTTTTAAAAATTTATTTAAACTGGACCTCCTTGGTGGCTCAGGAGTTAAGCCTCAGTGCTATCAAGCCATCACCAGCCACTGTGACCTGAGTTCGATCCCTGGCCAGGGAGCTTCCCACATGGCACAGCAGACCTCTCCTGTCTCCCCGCTGCTCCCCTCAGCAGTGCACTTTAGTAGATCCGCCTGTTCTGCTCCCCACTCTGTCTCTGGTGAACCCTCTCATCCCCGCACCTCTTGCCTGCACCCCAGTTCTTCTCTGCATAAATAAATCTTTAAGAAATTATTTAAGCTAACAGACCAAGATACCCGCCACCACCCATTAGACACTCCCCCGACTTACACCTCTTCACTTTTAAAAAAAAATTTATTTATTTATACATACAAGCTGGGGTACAGGCCAGAGGCGTGGGGTGGCGAGAGGGTTCACCAGAGACAGAGCGGGGAGCAGAACAGGCAGATCAGAAATACACTGCTGAGGGGAGCAGCGGGCGAGGCAGGAGAGGTCTGCCGCGCCATGTGGGAATCTCCCTGGCTGGGTGTCGAACTCACATCGCGCACTGCCGACAGCTTCACAGCGCAGCGCTCAACCGCTGCGCCACCAGGGAGGCCCCTCTTCACTTTTTGTAACCTCCATTCTGTTGATGTTCTCTGGCTTGATTTTGTTTTGTTTTGTCCATTCATCTGCTTTGTTTCCTTATATTACACATGTAGGTGAAATCCTCCAATATTTGTTTTTTTTTCCCTTTTGTCTTATTTCACTTTTCATGCTCCCCTTGAGTTCCTTCCATTTTGCTGCAGTAGTACATACATTTTCATCTTTTTTTATAGCTGAATAGTATTTCATTGTGTCTCTATACCACATCTTCTTTAACCAAACATCAGTGGACACTTAGGTTGTTTCCATGTCTTAGTTATAGCAAATAACGTTGCAATAAACATACATGACAGTTATATGCTGTATTCATATGACCCTTTGAGGTAATGATTTTATATTCTTTGGATAGATACCCCAAAATGGGCTAGCTGGATCAGATGCTGGTTCTATTTTTTAACTTTTTGAGGAAACTTCAAAAGCTTCCTGTTTTCCAAAATGGTTGCACCAACTTATATTCCCAACAGTGTAAAGGGTTCCTTTTTCTCCACACCCGCACCAACACACGGTGTTTCCTCCTTCCTACGTAAGTGACTCTCACAGTGTGGGATTATTTATCTTTAGAGACAAGATGAGTTTCCTGTGGGCAAAAAGTTGAATGTTTGTTTTTGATCCATCCAGTTACTCTACATCTTTTAATTGCTGAAATCAAACCATCGATATTTAAGGTAATTATTGAAATAAAATGAAATACATTTTATTATTTGGTTTCTGTGTGTTTTATAGTTTGTCTTTGTTGTTTTTTTCCCTTATTCTCTTGTGCTTGGCTTGTTCCTTTTGTGTTATGTTTAACTCCCTTTCAAATTTCGTATGTGTTTCTCCTGTAGATTTTTGTTTGATGTTGTGAGGTTTAGGTGTAGGCTTCTGTACTTACAAGCTATCAGGCAGATTAACCTCAAGCCCACTCTGATAACCCACATTTTGACTCTCCCTCCATTCTTTCGCCTTAAGGTGGTGGTGATGATGTGTGGGTGGGAGTGGGGATGGTGTGCTGTTGGTAGCGTGGTGGTCAGTAGGCGTGACGCGGTTGAGGGACTGGGGGATAGTGGTAGCGGTGGCGGTGGGAGGGGTGGAGATGGTCCTCGCGGTGATGGCGGTGACGGTGGCACTGGCGGTGTTACTAAGGGCTGTCGCAGTCCCGTCAGCATGTGGTGTCTCTATTCCATCTCTCTCATTTGGACCCATGGGGAGGTTTACTGAAACTTGCTTCCTCAGGTTTCTGCCCTGGAAACAAGGCTAAAGTCCTTTTTGAAGCCAAATCCCAGGGCGGAGTTTCTGTTATGCCTTATCCCCTAGCGACTTGAACCCAAGGTCTTTTTGGGGGGGTGACATGACAATAGCTCTCTAACTCTTGCTTCTTCTCTCCTCCTTTCTGCCTCCCCACAGTTCCCTGACTCCAGCCTGTGAGTATTTATTTATTTTTTAAGATTTATTTATTTATACATACAAGAACTGGGGTGTAGGCCAGAGGTGCAGGGCATGGTGAGAAGATTCACCAGAGACAGAGTGGGGAGCAGAACAGGCGGATCTACTGAAGTACACTGCTGAGGGGAGCAGCGGGGAGACAGGAGAGGTCTGCTGCGCCCTGTGGGAAGCTCCCTGGCGGGGATCGAACTCGTGCTGCACAACCCGTTGTGCCACCAGGGAGGCCCCCTGTGGAATACTGAGACAATAGTCTAGGGCAGTGGATAAAAGGCTCTGAGTTATCAGGTTGGTTTCTGTTTCTAAATCTACTGTTCTTGCATACACTTTATCCCCTAAATCTTTCAAGGATTAGGATTTTGAAGCTTTGCAACCCAAAGTCTTTACTCTTAAAAAAAAATGTATAAAAATGTTTGCCACGGTGATAATTAAAAACTCAGAACCACAAACTGCCACGCTGGCTGCTGGCCCGTGGCTTCTCCTCCCTGGAGTAGGAGGCTGAGCTGCTACCTGAGGAGAAGGGCCTCAGTTATGGGCCGCCTCCTCCTTCTGCCCCCTTCCCCTCTCCTCCTCCTTGTCTCTGGTGTGACCTTGACAATGTTCATGGAGAGATCAAGTTCACTGAGCAAATGAAGTTTCAGTTTCATTCACAAGTGCCCCTTCTGAGGCCTTGGGTGGGACTCAGGTGATGGATTCTCATAATTTATAAAATAAGCAAAATGAAGACTTTTTAAGTCAGTTAAGACCACTGTCTCCTTTCACTCCAACTTCCTTTCCCCCATGCTGCTGCAGGCTCTGGGTGTGCTGCCGTGGTTGTGGGGCTTGGGGGCTTCTGTCTAAGGGAAGCTGAGCTGAGTCTACGCAGCAACATCTCGTCCTTCCGTCTCAGAGGTCCTGTCTTAGCGGGCCGCTGGGTGACTGCACAACAGAAAGTTATGTCTCACCGTTCTGGAAACAGGGTTTCCGTGCTCCGGGTGCCATCACCGGCCCCTAAAGACCCTCTTCCGCCTTGGATAAGGGAAAGGTTGTCAGCTTGGGAACACTCTCTTGGGATCGAGCTAAAATATAGCATTCGGGCAAGAAACCCTAGGTGGATGATGGCATTCCCTCCTAGGGTAACTTCTAGAAGCCTGGGGAAAGCCTGGTCAAGCTGAGCCAAGTTGAAGTGACTGGACAGCCATAGAGGTTAGTGGAGAAAGTGATTCAAAGACTCAGGGACGTGGTCCTGCTGGCGTGGCTGTGTTATGTGAGGCCAGACGCTCGCCAGAGGACTATGTCCTAGGGAAGGCCCAGATGACGTTATTCCCGACGCCATCTGGGCTGTGATAGTAAGAGTGGGGCTGCCAGACTGAGCAAGTGAAAATAAGGACGGCCAGTTACATTTGAATTTCAGTGAAATAATGGACACGTCCTTAGTGTGAGTACACCCCAGGGACCGACAGGCTAGAGTGGCAGCCCAGAGGCTCTCATCTTTCCTGAGAGTGACCTGGGAAAGCCCAGCAGGGGACGACTCAGGCTTTTGAAAAGCAGTAGGGGATACGGGTGGTGGGAGCAGGCACGGAGGGTGTGTGCGATGCAGGTGAGGAAAAGTTATGAAGTGTATTATGTCTGTGTCACACACTGTTTGAGCTATGCTTGAAAGTTATTCAGGTGTCTGAAATTTGAACTTAATTCCGTTTTTATCTGGCAACCCTATGCGAAGGTGTAGTGCAGGAAGAGGCTCAGTAATTGTCCTCTGCAGGTCAGGGATGTTAGCGGGAGGTTGTCCAGGCAGGAGGTGGTCCTGGCCCTTGGAGTGGCAGGGGTTTGACCTGGCAAGAGGGCTGGAGAGGATAATAGAACACAGCTCCCCTGGACACGGGCGGTCCAGTGCTGTACTGCTACATACCCGCGTGTGGACTTTTAACGTGGAAATAAATCTTCAATGGACCAGCAGGAAGCCGAGAGCTGTCATCACGATAAACCGTCACGACCTCCCCTGCTTCCTGAACTAGAGTCCCTCCAAAGGGAATAAGCTTCGGGGCCTGCAAAAGCCAGGTCCATTCCCGAGGGAAGGTTGCTCCCATCAGTCCGTGTGTTCTTCCCTCGAGCTGGCAGGGAATAGCCTGGCCCGTGTGCGGAGCGGAGGAACGCAGGCCGGGGGTGAAGCTCTTCCTCCTTCTGACCCTGAGTGCTTCCCTCGGGTCCTGCATCCGCAGGCTCCTGGCTCCCGGTCAGTTAGCTGTTTAAGGATCTTTTTCCCAGCAACGAAGCGACGGTGACAGAGGTGCTTGCTGGTTTCCTGAGGGTAGCCAGGCGCTGTGCTTTGTGCTAAAGCTTTTGCAGTTTGTCTCACTGAGTCACCAGGGGAACCTACAGAGACAGATGCTGTTAGGGACCCAATTTTACTTCCAAAAAAACTAAGACATGGAAGTCCAGTTGGCGCCTTCCCCGCGGGGTGGAGCCCTTGGGGGCAGGACCCAGCTCGGCCAAGCGAGGCACTGCGCATGCGGGCGCTCCACCCATCCAGCCTCTGGAGAGTACACGTGGTTTTCAAATTTTGTTCTTATCTTGCAAAGGAAAAGTCTGGCTACCTAGATTAAAGTCTCGTGGTTTGGTTTTTTTTTTTCCCTTTCTTTTTTCTCACTTTTTAAAATTTTATTTTATACTGTTTTAACATATTTTTTAAAATTAAGATACAACTGGCCTGGAACATAGCGATGCAATATTTGTGTAGGCGTTTCGTGGTCTCCTAAAGAACTTGCTCTGGCTGCGAACCTGGCAGCCGAGAGAGGGAGCGTGTCCACGCAGTCCACCGCTGCGCGTGGCACCTGCGGGCTGGCAGCCAAATTAGAGAAAGGGCAGACATGGCCCGGCAGATTTTCGGCCCTTTCTGAGACTCGAAAATTGGAGCATTTCCTTTGATCTGGACAAAGGCTGCCTAAAGGAAAGGCAGCCTCTAGGAATAAACTCAGAAAACAGTTCTAACCTATGTCTTCCCAGGGACGACCTGGCTTTGACTTTTGATTTCTGGGGGCTCCAGGAATGCCTCTTCCTTCCTCAGGGGAGTGGGGGTCTGCAGCCGCCTTCCTACTGGATGCTGCTTTCCGGGCAACAAAGGAGTGGACCTCCTCCCTCTCAGGAGCTGCTCCCCGGGAGCTGTCTCCATGGTGACAGGGGGAGAAAGAGAGATGGTTTCCACGGCAACACCCAGAGAGAGGTCGTTTCCTTGGTGATGAGAGGAAGGTAGGGGCGGTGGGGCTGGAGCATCCGTCCCCCAACCTTAGTGGATCTCACCTGGGCCCTGGAATTAGGACCTCACCTGGCAGTAACCACAGACTCACAGGTGATAGATGGAGTCAGCCCCTGACCCAGAAAGGGCTCTGTTTGGGCCCTAGGTTGGGGCAGACTTGGCTGGGGGCACATTATTTTGCCCTCTGTTTGGGCTCTCTGTTGTCTCATCTGTAAAATGGGACTAATAATAGGTTTGACCTCTAGGATGGTGAGGGAAGTAAATGACGTGTCAGTAAATTTTACCCAGGAGCGTCAGGAAACTATTATTATCACACACAAATAGCAATGCAGAGAGGCAGGCCTCAGATTTCATAACGCTGCCCTGGAGAGGAGGCAGCCCGGCCCCGGGTGAGGCTCGGAGCCCAGCACCCTCGGGAGCCAGCCCTGAGTGAGGGCCCAGAGACTCGCACTCCAAGCCCAGTTCAGTTTCCACAGCCCCAATTCTCTTCCACGGGAGAGCCCCACGTGCCGGCAGGCCCACCCTCACTTCCACCCCGAGTGTCTGGGGCCTGCGCCTCCCCAGGCCCTGGGGCCCCACTGATGCCTGGGCCAAGCTGCACAAGCAACCGGGTGATTGTCGGTGTAATTAATAAGCACGAGAGGGAAAGTGAATTAATTTGGTGAGATCTTCCCACCCCATACGTCACTGGGACTCGGTCTAGATGAGAGTCTGGCTGCTGAGGATGGGCGGGGGCTTCGCTGTCTCAGACACTCATGCAGCCTCTGATGGCCTTCCTGGGCGACTCACCGGCTGAGTTATGATGCTTCTACTTGCGGGATCTGTTAGTATTTCGCAGGTGATACGGCATTCAGGGAAGACCGTTGGCTTTAAGACTAACAGTTCCAGCGGTGGAGTCAAACCCTAAAATCCACTACATGCTAGCGATGTGGTTTTGGATGAGTTACTACCCTCTTGGCCATCTGTTTTCTGATCTGTAAAATGGGTGGGCATATAAAAATATCTCCTGACTGATTAGTTGTGAAGTTTAGAGACAATGTATTTAAAACACTTGGTCTGTGGAAAGCATTCAGCATCAGATAACTTTTCTTATTAAACATGGATGGTCTCATTACCTTTTACTTTGTTGGATTCTCACTTCTCTTGTTAATCCTCTGTCAGGCTGTTTGCCCATGAAGACAGGACTCTGCAGCAAGCTGATGCCAGCTAAGGCTCCTGGCTGCCTCCTGAGCAATGCAGGGGGCAGTAGGGCTTGGTGATTCCAGCTTGCAGCCGAAATGTCACTATGTGTGTTGCATAGCAAAGTGGGCTACTCGCTAAGCCCTGGCACGGGGAACAGCCCAGGCTGCTGCGATGCCTGCCTTAGGGGCTGCCAATCACATCTACAAGGTGGGGTCCTGCCAGAGAGTTTGGATTACATGATCTCCCCCAGTATCCGTGCTCGACTGCTCTGAAAGTTAATATCTGACCCAAATCCACTGGTAAAATTCTATCCCCTAGGAATTTAGGATTAGGTCCAAGAAATAGTTGTTAGTGTCTTGATATGGTTGAAATGCTTATATAGTAAAGCCTGAAATGGAGCTGAGGTAAGACACACACATGCACACACACAAACATGCACACACAAGCGTGCACACATATGCACATGCATGTACATACACAAGTGTGCAACACATGCGCACTCGCACGCGCGCACACACACACACACACACACACACACGGATGCTGATACAGAATTCAGTGACAGATGATCCAGGGCTTGTATCTGACCTTCCCAGTTTCTGGTGGCATTTTTGACTATAGATTTGGTGAAGTATCTTCAAATAAATTTCCCTTTCTGTCCTCTGTTGTTGTTAAACAAGTTTATTTCTGTTACTTGCAACCAAAGAATCGTAGATGATATACTTCCTTTCGGTGGGAAGGTAGCGTGTGCGGGCAGGGTAAATGCTGTTCACTGAGGTTCTGTTCCTCAGACTTTCTTTTCCATATAAAGTCATTGCCACCTGCTGAGCCAAAGAGTCCTGAGCTTTTGTCCTCCCAGTTCCTCCCCAACACAAAGACCTTGCAAAGGTTGCCAGACACCAGTCTTTATGTCTCCCTTACTGCATTTACTTGCCTTTCACAGATGCCTGATAAGTTCCTTCTCTTCTGGGTGCAGAGGAGACTTGGGAAGCAAGGAATGAAACGCAGTGATGGACGGCCAGGTGTGGTTAGGTTTCTGCACAAATCAGCTTCTGTGGGGGGAGTGAGCTGTGCTCCCTCTGGGCTGGGAGTCAGCCCATGACAGCTCCCCGAGTCGACAAGAAGGTCCAGGGCCTTGGGACTGCCCCCGGGAAGCAGCATCTCCGTCAACCCCCAGCTCTGGGAGTTTAGAATATCCAAGATGGCGGTGTGCCAGAAGCCACAACTGGCCAGACTGTGTGGTCCTGTGGCTCAGAGAAGGGCCCCGTCCCCTGTGTGAATGCCTGCCCTGCCGCGCAGGATGGCTTCCCGGGCAAGCCAGGTCTGAGAAGAGTTTTTTCTGGGGGTGTCATGGAACCATCCCCTGGGGAGGGAGAGAAGGAAGGATTGGGTGGGAGCGAAGGGGAGCCAAGGGGAGCTTCAGGGGCCCACAGGGAGCACGAGTGCTAGGGTGACCTCCGCACACGTCCCTGTGGCGCAGCGGGCCCTCACCCGTCCCCATTGGATGGAGCCGCCTTGGAAAGGGACGACCTCGGACCAGCTCTGCAGACACGGCAACGCCCAGGGCTGACAGCTGAGGCTGTCGGAGACAGTGTTTCCAGAAGCTGGGAAGCAAGTCCACCGGCAAGGGGGACTTTGGGGGCACATCACCGTGGCCCCCAAAGGTAACCACCCCCTTGCAGAAGGCAAAATAGAAAGCCAGCACAGAAGACAGAGAAGGCAGACTTGAGCTCAGTATATCACGTGGCCCACCCTGTACACCCGCATTTGCAAAGCACATCCTGGAGCGGCCCTCGCCCAGCATGTAGCAAATGCCACCCTGGCCTCGCGCAGGGTGTACTCTGGCAATCCCAAAGTGGAATAATGGCTGACTCATATCTGCGCGAGAGGCAATGACTTCTAGAGACCTAGTAGCTCAGGGGTCTGAACTCAGCTTAGTTAACTGAACTAAGAAATAAAATTTGGGGCCTCCCTGGTGGCGCAAGGGATGAAGTTTCAGCTGTCCGCAGCCACTGCAGCACGAGTTTGGTCCCCGGCCAGGGAGCTTCCCGCAGGCGCAGCAGACCTCTCCTGTCTCCCCGCTGCTCCCCTCAGCAGTGTGTTTCAGTAGATCTACCTGTTCTGCTCCCCGCTCTGTCTCTGGTGAATCCTCTCCCTGCACCCACACCTCTGGCCTGCACCCCAGCTCTTGTATGCATAAATAAATAACTCTTAAAAAAAAAAAGAAATAAAATGTTAGCAAGTAGAAATGTCGCCAAAATTGTCTAAGCAGTATTGAAAAAAAAGAAGGAAATATAATGTTGGTATAGGGGTTAGAAAATCTGGATTTGAATCCAGGTTGTGTTGGCTAGATGAGCTTGGTAAGGACTTTAAACTTCTGAACTAAATCTGACAATGGCAGTCTTAGCTCTTTACAGGGTTCATGTGGAATTAAAAACACCACGGCTGGCACCACCTGTGACAGTCAGCAGGGGTATAGAGAGGTTAGGGGGCTGACTTCCTTCTTGAGCAGCCAAGCAGCCAGTATGGCTATTGTAAAAGTTATGGCTGCAACCGGAGGGCCATAAACCCTGTTTTTATGGCTTATGGAGGCCAGGTGGCAGGCAGGGAACCACATAGCTGAAGTGCTGAAACCTTGGGAGCACACCAGTTGTCTGGTGTCCGGTGACTTCCATTCCCCTAAGTCTAGGCAAAGGGAAGATTTAAAATATTTGGGATTCTGGTTCAGATCACGCCAAGATCTGTGGCTTTCAGTCATCATGAGTGACACCAGCCAGAGACCTGTAATCACCATCCTGAACGGCACTAACAAACACCCAGGCGCACATGCACACGTACTCACACGTGCACACACACACACACACGCACACACAGAGTCTTACAATAGGTGGGTTTTCGCAGATTACCATCTGCAAAACCAGCAGAGTTGCAGCTAAATCAGAAAGCGCGTCATGAGGAGACGCAGCCGCTCAGGCAGGGCTCGGGTAATTAGGAGAATTGAAATCATCTTTACCACCCAAGAGTGCAGAGAGTGGGAGGCAGCAGAATATTTTTATTCCTGGTGACCTAAAATGCTGTGTCATAAACAGAACAGTTAGCAGATCCCAAGACGAACTGTCATTTATTCCCCCATTTTTTTTTATTTTTATTTTTTTTAAGATTTATTTATTTATGCATACAAGCTGGGGTACAGGCCAGAGGTGTGGGGCGGCAAGAGGGTTCACCAGAGAAAGAGTGGGGAGCAGAGCAGGCAGATCGATGGAAATACACTGCTGAGGAGAGCAGTGGGCGAGGCAGGAGAGGTCTGCTGCGCCCTGTGGGAATCTCCCCGGCCGGGCGTCGAACTTGCATTGCTGCTGCTGACAGCTCCACAGCGCAGCACTTAACCACTGCGCCACCAGGTAGGCCCCTATTCCCCCGTTTTTTATTGTGCTACTTTATGCATAACTTGAAGTTTACCATTGTAGCCATTTGGAAGGGTAAATTTCAGTGACTATGGGCTGCTCCCCTCACTTCCATCCACCTTCTGAGTCTTCACCTTGTGAACAAACTCTAGATCTACGAAGCAATAGTTCTCCACCCTTCCCTCCCCCAGGCCCGCAACCACCCTTTCACAGCATTGCTCTCCAGCCCAGCAAGGCCAAGTCCAGAGAGGCCCAGCAACTGGAAGCACACGGGCCATCTGTCGCTGGCTGAGGGCTGGACCCAGCTCGCCGGGGTTCTGGTCCAGGCCTCGCTCTCTGCTTGGTCACCAGGCAAGGAGGACACAGTGCGGCCGGCGGTGCTTCTGGGTTCCAGTCCCTACCACACCCGTGTCCCAGCTCACCTTCCGGTGTCAGTTCTGGCTTTGCCAGTGGTGGGAGACAGATGGAGAAGGATGCGCAAAGGCAGAGGACGCCTCTCCGTCTCCCGGGGCTGCGTGAGGAAGCATCACAGGGCAGCTTCAGTGACAGACACTGTCTCACCCTTCGGAGAAGCGAAGTCCAAAAGTGAGGTGTTGGGTGGCGGGCTCCTTCTCAGAGCTGGGGGTGGGGGGGCCTCCCCCGGGCTGTGACGGCCGCCTTCAGCTCGGCACGCCATCCTCCCTGTGAGCACGTCTGTGTGCGAACTTACCCCTGCAGTGAATGTGCCAGGCGTATTAGACTAGGGCCCCCCCCCCCAGCGTGACCTCATCTTGATTACATCAGCACCAAGCTATTTCCAATAAGCTCCCATGGTGGGGGGGGTGTGGGGGGCAGAGCGGTTTGGACTTCAGCAAACAATTCAACTCCTAGCAGTGACTCTTTACCGGCTAGTCCAAAGAGACAAAATGGCTCCTGAAGTGGTGAACCAGACATAGTCGCAGGATGTTGGCAGCTTGACACATGGCATCGTGGAGCCACAGACAAGGTGGCTGAGTCGACAAAGAAGGCAGCTGTCCACCCCCAGGCACCGTCCACCCCCAGGCGGCACTTCCATGCCAGCTAGCAAGCGTGGCACAGTTTAGCATGAGAATGTTCATTGCCGCGTTGCTTGTGACACCAGACATGTCCATCTGCCCGAGCGGAGTGTGGCAGCGGCTGTCCCGGCCCCTTTGTGTCCCCAGAGTCTGTCGAGGGCCTCGCTTCCAGCTCCTCCGGATGTGGCTGGATTTGGAGATGGCCCTTCACGAAGTCATTAAGTGGAAATGTGGTCACGAGCTACGGCCCCGTCCAATAGGACTGGGGTCCTATCCGAGGAGAGCAGGACCCAGACAAGGCCGAGGGAGCCCAGTTACCCGCTGGTGTCCCCTAAGAAGGGGCAGGTCAGGCAACACCCACATGCACGGAGAAGAACTCGGGGCGAGGACTGCGGCCTCAGGGGAAACCCGCCCCGCAGACACCCAGATCCTGGGCTTCCTGCCTCAGCACCCAGAGCGGATGAGTTTCTGCGGCAGCAGCTGCCGGGTCTGGGCCGAGGTTCTGGCTGCTGGGCCGCCCATGCAGTGGTTCTGGGATAAACACACGCATAGGCCGGATGGACGCCACGTTCCAGCCCTGCCCGCTCTGCGAGGGGCAGTGGGGTTGCAGAAGACTGGGACTAGAGCTACAATACTTTATTTTCTAAGCTGTGTGGTGGGTACCTGCAAGTGTGATGCATTCTTCTCTCTGTTTTTTATTTAAAAACTCGGCAAGAGTGAGTGTGTCTACCCGCTGAGAGAGACTTCATTTCCAGGCAACCTAACTTGTAAGTGCTGGCCCAAGAACACGTTTGCACATCTGGCTGGCCTCTTCTCTCGTTTTTTAAAAAAATATTTATTTAGTTATTTATGCATACAAGAGCCCTCCAGAGATGCAGTGTGGGGGTGGGGGTAGGGAGAGGATTCAGAGACAGAGTGGGGAGCAGAACAGGCGAATCCACTGAAGTACACTGCTGAGGGGAGCAGCGGGGAGACAGGAGAGGCCTGCAGTGCTCTGTGGGAAGCTCCCTGGTGGGGATCGAACTCGTGCTGCAGTGGCTGCGGACAGCTTCATAGGCTGAGACTTAACCCCTAGCGCCCCCAGGGAGGCCCCTGTCTACGTCTCTTTGGCCTGAGTATCTCTGACTGTAACATCTGAAGAATGAACTCATTCAATTTTTTCCATCGTGGGTCCCATAGGGCACTCAAGTCCAAAGCCATTTTTGATATAAGGATTGGTCCAGGATTAGCTGGTTAAATATTGTTAGGAAGCACTGGATGGACACAATCGATCAGTCACATTGTCTGACTTCAGAGCTCCCCAAGGCTTCTAATCCCAAACGGGGACTGGGATTTGCAGACAACAGAAAACTGTTTTCAAAGAATAGCCACCGACTTCTTTTTCTGCTCACACAAGAACAGATGTCTCTGATGAAGGAACATCAAGAATTTTCTGCATGGGCTACTTTGTGTAAATAATCACATTTTTAAAAGTTTAAATGACAGAAAGACAAACCCGATTGCTGCCTTGTAGGCCACAGACCTCCCAGACAGTGCCAGAGGCCTCCTAACATGCAAAGGGAAAGACTTTACTAAAAATATGTTTGTTGCAATAATTAGAAAATTATATTATTTCATTTTTTAAACAAAAGCTAAAAAATGAATTGAACAAAAATGGGACCATCATGAATTGACTGTGAATTAAAATAAACTGTACTTAAAAAACAATCCATTCTTGGTTTTCTTTTTCCTTTTTTCCCCCTCTTACTGTGAAATACAGTATTCATACAGACAAGGGCACAAAGTAAGTAAATAATTTAGTCACTACCCATCACCCGGGTCAAGAATTAAATCATTGCCAGAAACAAAGGTGCCCTCTCTGCCTTTTCCCAATCACGACTTCCTTCTTCCTCCCCAAAGGAAAACACTTATGAGTCTATCATTTAGTTCCTCTTAGGTGTGCCTATATTTAAAAACATTTTAATAAATAGAATATAAAGTATATTTTGTGTCTGCTTTCTTTTGCTACACATTGTCTTGTGAGAATTCCTATGTTGCTGGATTAGTTGTAATTTTCATTTTCCTTGCTGCGTGGTATTCCACTGAAGTAATGCACCAATACTTTTGTCTATTCTACTGTTGATAGAATTTGGGGTTGCCTCCAGTTTGGGGGTGTTTAGGAATTGCACTGCTGTAAATACTTGCATGAAGTACATTTCTGGTGACTATATTCTTAGGAGTAAAATTGCTGGGTGTTGGTTATTCCTATCCTTAACTTTAGTTGATAAAGTCAAACTTTTCCAAAGCAATGGATCTGTTTTATTCCTACCAAGAATGGATGAAACTCCTGTTACTTGATACATTGTAAGCATTTAGTATTATCAGATTTTTAATTTTTTGTCATTATGGTGTGATTTTCATTTGCATGTCCCGAATAATAATGAGGTCTATTACCTTTCCATATGCAAATGACCAGTTACATGTCCTGTTTTGAAGGGTCTGTTCTGGTTCCTCACCTATGTTTTTAATGATTTGTCTTTTTCACGTTGATTTGTAGGAGTTCTACATATATTTTGGATACTCTAGTGTATCCATTTCCTATTGCTGCTGTAATAAGTTACCACAAACTATGTGACTTAAAACAATGCAAATGTATTATTTTATAGCCTGCAGGTGAGAAATCCAAAATGGATCTCATTGGGCTGAAATCAAGGTGCTGGCAACCTCCCTCTGAAGGTTTTCAGGGAGAGATTCTGTTTTCTTGCCTTTTCCGGCTTCCAGAATTCCCTTGCATTCCTTGGCTTGTAGCTCCTTCCTCAGATTACTCTACCCTATTGCTTCACGATGTCATCTCTGCCACCGTCTCAGGCTTCCACCTTCCTACCTTCTTCCTGTAAGGATCCTTTTGATTTTCCATAGAGTGCCCCCAAATAATTCAGCATAGTCTTCCCATCTCAAGACCCTAAACTTAATCACATTTGCAAAGCACCCTTTCCCATGAAATGTGATGTACCCCAGGGAGTTGGGGCAGGGACATCTGTTGAGAAGGACAGTCTTTATTCTACCATATCTTGTAAACAAAGCAAGCAAAAAATAAGATTTCGAATATCAAGATATCATTTTTCACTTTTCAAATTGAAAAATTTAAACATAATAATGGTACTCAGTGCTTGCAAGAGCTATGAACTGTTGAGATCTTAAAATACTGTATGCTAAACTGATACAATCTCCTTGGAGGTCAATTTGGCAATATGTATTACAGATGTCAAAAAGGTGTATTGCCTTTGATCCACTCATTCCACCGCTAGGACTTTAGAATAATCATATACTGGTAAAGTATGTGGCCATTAAAAACTATATACTTAACCAATGTTTAATGACTGATACCTATTATAGGATATATCATAATATGTTAAGTACCTTTCACCTAAGTGTGTTTCTCAGAACACTAGTTATATATCGTGTCTGCAGGAAAATGTCCCTTAGTTAGTGCACCCCATCTTTGTTTTTGAAATGTATCATAATATTTAAACATAAAAGCTTGCAATAATCTCTGGAAGGAGAAAAATAAAACAGTTTAAATAGGCATTTCCCGGATTTATTCGATTACAGTGTCTTTCCTTCATGAAATACTACAATCATACAATACTAGTGTTCTACATAACGTACTTAAAGAAAATCTTGTTGAATGAAAACACACAGAAAATGACTCCTTTCCACCTCACACCTGTGAGGATGGCACACATTAAAAATACAGGCAACAACAAATGCTGGAAAGGATGTGGAGAAAAAGGAACTCTTCTACACTGTTGGTGGGAATGTGAACTGGTCCAACCACTATGGAAAGCTATATGGCAATTCCTCAAACTGCTAAACATGGAGCTTCCATATGACCCAGCAATACCACTTTTGGGAATTTACCCAAAGGACACAAAAACACTAATTCGAAAGGATACATGCACCCGTATGTTCATTGTGGCACTATTCACAATAGCAAAGGTATGGAAGCAACCCAGATGTCCAAAAATAGATGATTGGATCAAGCAGATGTGGTACATATACACAGTGGAATACTTCAGCATTCAAAAAAGATAAACACATGCAATTTGCAGCAACATGGATGGAATTAGAGGGGATCATACTCAGTGAAATAAGCCAGAAAGAAAAAGAAAAATATCGAATGGTTTCACTTATAACAGGACTATAAGGAAACCAAATAGGAGAGAGACACTGGTGGGGGTGGGGAGGGTAAGGGCACAAAATGGAATAGAAAAGAACACAAGGGACCATGGAGATGGATCACGGGTGAATTGGTGGTGGACTACCCAAGGGGAATACAAAATGTAAAAGACATAAATAACAATAAAAATGTATATTAAAATAAATAAATAAATAAAATGCAGTTTTAAACCTCAAAAAAAAAAGAAAAAAAAAGAAAATGACTCCCTTATAGAGGCACAGAGAGAAGACAAAGACAAAGATAGAGACAGAGACAGAGACAGAGACAGAGACATAGCCCATGTGTTCAGATGCCTAGAGGGACATACAGCAAGACCTAACCAAGGTCATCTGACTGAATTATAATTGGCATTTTCTTTTTTTAATGATTTTCTATATTTCAATTTTCTCGACAGTGAGCACTAATACAATTTTTATGATCACAAAAGTTACCTACTGTGGATGTATGTAACTCGGACATTACTTTGATCTGTCCCAAGTCTCCTCGTGGATGCCCAAAACTGTGGCTAGTACCAAACCGGATATATATCACACCGTTCCCGCATACATCCATGTGATGATAAAGTTTAATTTACAAACGTGGCACAGTCTTCTGAGATTAACTGCAATGACTAGTAATAAGATAGAACAATAATAACAGTAGACTGCAATCATGATGCAAAAGTGGCCTCTCATTACTTAGCTTGAATGAGGAAAGAGAAAGAAAAAGTGAAGGAAAAAATAGCTTATTGTACATAACGTGGTCAGACCACAGCTGACAGCAGGTAACTAAAACGCTGAAAGCAAAACTCCACATAAAGGGACTACAGTCTATAAAATTTACATACACATTTATAGCGATGTGTGTTGTTCTTAAATAAAATGGCATCCATCCACAGGCATAAATGGAGACTTCTCTGGGCTTCGGGATGTGGGTGAAGCAGGTTTGCGGGGTTCTCCCTGCACTTGTCCTGAGGGGCATGAGAGCCCTGTTGCCTTGTTTCCGGTGGCCTCTGCCTTTTGGGAAACGCCCTGCAAGCGTCGTGTGTTTGAGCAGCACCTGTGTGTCCTGTATAATACGGGGTGGGGGGAGTGGGGGGCTGGGGGGCTGGGGGGCTGGGGGGCTGGGGGGGCGTGCCTGCTCCCTCCATAACCGGGACTTTCTCTTACCCGGACACACAAGTTTGGGCAGGAGCTTCATTCATTCAGGGCTCTCACAGATCAATCCGTGTGATTCTTTGGTCAGAAAGGACAACTATGTGACCCAATTTGTCCCCCTCTTGGTTTTAGCTGCAGGACAAGCCTCGGACCTGGGGCCTCTGTGTAGTCACCGGCTGGTGGGATCGCGGCCTCCTCAGAGTCCGCATAGCGCGCAGTCCCAAGCCCGCATACCGGGACACTGGAATCCCCAGTGGGCCCCCGAAGCTTCCTCTCAGGGGACCCTCCGTCCCCGACGCAGCTTATTCCTAAGTGTGTCCCTTGCATCACGATCCTGGAATGTTCCTTTAGGTCCCGCCGGAAGTTTCCGGGGTTACCGCGTGTCAGAGAGGAGCGGGCGGGAGGACACAGGCGGCCTCCCCGCCCCAGGTGCGGCGGAGTCAGCGCCTGCATCGCTGGGGTGACGGCCCCGGCTTTCTGGACACGGCTGGAGAGGAGTCTTGGTTCGTGAGGGCGTCGGCGTGGGAAAGGGGTACGACCTTGCCCGAGTCACCATGCATTTAGCTCAGGGAGACAGTTGGACAAAGACACAAGTTACCTGGGTTGACGAACTTGTGTCCCCTCTAAAGCTTGCAAGCCACTATCTGGTCCTGGCCCCCCAGCCCAGTGCCAGAGCTGGAGTCACTGTAGAAATGGATTTTTGGTCTGAAGTACAAAAAGAAAAAGATTGTCATAATAACTTTAAAAAACAAAACCTAAACTCATTGGCCTTTTTTTTTTTTAAAGATTTATTTATGAATGCAAGCTGGGGTACAGGCCAGAGGCGCGGGGCGGCGAGAGGGTTCACCAGAGACAGAGCCGGGAGCAGAACAGGCAGATCGACGGAAACACACCGCTGAGGGGAGCAGCGGGCGAGGCAGGAGAGGTCTGCTGCGCCCTGTGGAACGGTCCCTGGCCGGGGATCGAACTCGCAACGCCGCTGCCGACAGCTCCACAGAGCAGCACTTAACCGCCTAAACTCATTGGCTTTTGGGTTAAAAAAAAAGACCCTTTATTAGAAACAAAGCAAGGAAATAGACAAAACTGAACCTACACAAACTCTCCCTGGCAGAATTGACGGCACCAAAGGGGGTGGAGTTGGAAGGAAGGGGGGGGCCTGTAGGGGAGACCTGTGGGTGCCTGGGGCGGGAGTGGCGTGGTAACAGGCATCTGAAGGGAGCTGTACCCCTAAAATGTATACAGTGCTGTAAAGGTTGTCTCCAAAAAAAAAGTACAATTTAAAAAATTGCATTGTGATGATGGCACCGGAAATTATTTTATCACTCTTTCAAGGCAAAATAAAATGCCAACCCTTCCCCCACTTATTTTCTTAAAATGCTTTTTGGTGATGTGTAAAATCCACACAGCCGTGAGCCTTTGAGGCAAAGCCCTGACCAGCTCCACCACTAGGCCCCATGATAGCAGAAGCCGCCTACCCACGGCCCAGAGCCTGGGGGGTCCCCAGCGGCCCTCCCCTACCACACCCCTCCATTACTCTTGTGCCATCGGGTTTACTGGCCGTTTAGCTTTGGGGCTCTCTTGCCTTCGAGGTGGGGCTCCTGCCACCCAAGATGTCACCCTCCCCTTCTGCCTGAGGTGCAGCCTCCTGAGAGCTGCTGGCCAGTTACATGAGCTGCAAACGTTGGCTACCTTGCAGTGGGGGAGGTGGCCCTCGGGTAACCAGCCTCTGGGCACCTGGACAGCAAGGTTTTCTTCACAGGAAGCCTTTCCAGAGCCTCCTCATGAATGCCCGACCTTTCTCCCTCCATCCTGTGGCTACGGCGCCCACAGTGTGCACAGAGGCGCTCAAGCCGCCCTCGCCCCGCAGAGATTGTGGGCTTGACGTCAGGGCCATGCCCTCCTGTCCTTCTAGGCCCTGTAGCCTCAGGTAGGCCTTGAGCGGGAGTGTCCCCTTTCGTGTTTGTGGACCAGAGGAGTGAGTGAGCGAGTCAGCGGTAAATGAGTGAGTGTGTGACCCGCAGCGAGCCCAGTTCAAGGAGCAGGCACAGGCCGGACATGGGGTGAGTGACCCGCCTCTCTGGACTTCCTCCCGGAGCGTTCACTGCCTGGGCCCGGGGGCAGATGCTAATGAGTTGTCATTTACTAAAGGCCTGGCCCGAGCCACGCAATTTTCACATCTCATTTATTCTCGTCTCTACCGAGCAAGGGAGGGACGTGGGCCACAGAGAGGAAAGATGACCTGTGAGGGTTGCGTGGCTAGCGGAGGCAATGGGGTGCCCCAGAGGGGATGTTCTCATCGCCACCACACCCGTCTGCTGAGAACCCAACTCCCAAAGTGGTGGCGTTGGCGCAGGGCTTTCGGAGGGCACTAGGGGCTGAGGGTGGAGCCCACGAGTGGAATTGTGCCATTTCAGAGGGGACACCAGAGCTGTCCCTCTGCCACTCGGGGACAGAGCAAGGGGAGCTTCCGAGACCCGGGCAGCAGGTCTTCCGCAGGGCCTTGGTCCTGGACTCCAGCCTCCAGACAGTGAGAATGGGGTGCTGCTTCAGCGCCCCGCCCACGGTGTTCTGTTAGAGCAGGTGCCCTCTGGCACCGCTGGCACCGTCCTCTTCCCACCTGTGAGAAGAGCAGGTGGGGGCCAGCCTGTCGCTGTCCACAGACTCTCCCTCGGCCAAGCACTGACCGCAGAGGCCCCGGTGCCCGTCGGGGCCAGGGCCACTGGTCACAGAGCAACACCGTGTGCTGCTACAACACACACGGCTTTTGCAGACCCCCCGAAACCTGAAAAGCAGAGTGGACGGGAGCTGAGTTTCCCCGGGTTTATTTTTGCGAATAGAGAGTAACAGTCATAGGAAAATGACAGCGAGAGCGTCTTGGAGGGGAAACACTTGTGCTTTATCACGCGACCCAGAAACTCCGGCCAAGCGTTAATCTTTGATGGATTTTGTCTGGTCATTTGGCAAACAAATAATAAAAACGGTGGGGATGGGGTGGGGGTGGGGTGGAGAGCATCTCAACGCAGGCCTCGGCAAAGACCCCACGCCCGGGCCACTGGGGCCTTCTGGGTGTCGCCCCTGCAGCTGGTTAAACGGCTCCTCTGTGTTTGGGACCTGGTGCTAGATTGGCCGCCAGCCCCCTCGCCCAAGAGGCCAAGTCTCACACTAGGCCAAGTTTTCTCATTCCCTTAAATGTGCTTTTTCTAATAATTCTAAACTTGGGCAACAATCTTGCATTCAACACGTATTGCCAAGCAGGGGAGCCTGGGACCAGAAGTCAACCTGGGGGCTGAGAGGAGGTCCTGGCTGAGGTGACCTGGAATCTGAGAGGCCAGGAATTCCCCCGCACACACGCCAGCTCTCTGGACTAGGGTCTCGCGAATAAGCCCTCCAATTTGCCAAAGAGTTTTTTTTTTTAATCTTTTAGAACAAATGTCCTGCCATATCCAGCCAGCTGCAGTTGGCCCTGCAAGATTTATGTACCTCTTCCAGACGACCCGGTGGCTGAGAGCAGGTTGTCGGAGGCCAGGGATGGGACAGGCTGGGAGGGTGGGAAAGCGGGAGCCACTTGGAATGGCTGCTGCACCCCCGGTCCCTGCTTCGTCTCCCCTACTCTGTCGTTTCTGGGCCACTGTGCCTGAGCTTCGTCCCAGTTCAGTAGAGAGAAACTGAGCCACAGAAAAGAAAAGTGGATGTGATTTTCTGAGGTTTATTCTTCCTCTTTCACAACTTCCATACTAGATGAAAATTCGTTTTATTGAGACTTGATTCATATACCATAACATGTGCCCTTTCAATGTGGCAAGCCAATTTTTAAAAAATATTTATTTATTTATGCATATAAGAACTGGGGTATAGGCCAGAGGTGTTGGGGGGTTGTGAGAGGATTCACCAGAGACAAAGTGGGGGGAAGAACAGGTAGATCACTCAAGTGCACTGCTGAGGGGGGCAGCCGATGGCTTTTTAAAGGAGTCAGAACTGTAGAACAGTTACTACTGTCCAGTCCAGGGTGTAGACTGTCCTGTGGAGTGAATATTCATTATGGAATGAATCCAGAGTGTTCATGACCCCCTCCCAGCCTAAGAACCCCCATTCTTACTAGCAGCCACTGTGCATCCCCCACCCCTGGACCAGCTTTGTGAAGGGAAAGGAAGGTCAGAGAGAGGACAGCCCCCGGCTTTACAGAGGGGGTGAGCACTGGGTTGCTACCTGGAGGAGCAGGTGCCAGGCGGGAGAGCCTCCTTTTGCAACCCCAGCTCTGCACGCAGGGAGTTGTGGCTGTCAATCTGGAGTGAGGCTTCTCGGAGGAACTGGAGAACTTTGTAGAAATGAGATTCTGATTCAGTTGGTCGGGGGGTGGATTCTCCATTTCTAGAAGCTCCCTGGAGATGCTGCCCACCCAGCCTGTGAGTAATGAGGCGTGGGAGCCCCCTGGCCACCTGGCGGCTGCTTCACCGGAGGCGGCGGAGAGGTGGAGGCGAGCAGCGGGAAGGCCGCCAGACCTCGAGTTCCCCGACAGGCCGGCGTCTCGGGCCAGCCTCCACCTGCTCTCCGCCTTTTGCAACTTAGACAAAGTTCTTTTGAGCACAGGGACAAAGTCTCACATGGACCATTCGAAGCCAGAAAGGCGGCGTTATTGAAAGTATGTCACTTCAGAGTTGGAAGCTTTGTCTCAGTCGGCGATGTGGACTTGACAAAGTGTGCTGGTCAGTGTGGGAGGGAGGGCTTGTGGGCATGGGAGAACCCGGGCGGGTGGCCGTACAGAGAAGCTGACCACCCTCTGGGACCTCTTGGAGGTCAGGAAGGGGCACCAGAAGTAGCCCGGCTGCCGTTCTCACTGATGCCACAGCTCAGAGCTGCTTCCCGGGCTCGCTGTTCTTCTCTGAGGCTGCTTTGGCGCTAGGCTAGGTTACTTCAAAAGCCTTGGTGCAAGGGGTTAAGTCTCAGTGCTATGAAGCTATGGGCAGCCGTGGCAGCACGAGTTCGATCCCCAGCCAGGGAGCTTCCCACAGGGCGCAGCAGACCTCTCCTGTCTCCCCGCTGCTCCCCTCAGCAGTGGACTTCATTTCATCTGCCTGTTCTGCTCCCCACTCTGTCTCTGGTTAGTCGTCTCATCCCCCACACCGCTGGCCTGCAACGCAGCTCTCGTATGCATAAATAAATAAATTAAAAAAAAAAAAAAGCCTTCCCTACCTCTGAATAGTGGGAGGGAGGCCAGAGCAGGGGCCTTTGCCTTGCCAGTGTTTCCCGGGCCACTCCCCTCGGTGGCTCTGCCCTTGCCCGCGTCTTCCAAGCCCCTGGAGGGGCTGTCTTGGCCACGGCCACACTCGGCTGCTGTGGATCTGAGGCCACGCTGGACCTACCGCTCAGTGGCCATTTGTCTTTTCTCTCCAGATGGCAGCTGTTATGTTTTTGCACTAAAAAATTTTTTTTGATTCCAGTAGGTCATGGTGTTACATAAATTTAAGTCTTAATAGAACATTCTGTTACAAACAGATCGAGGGGTGTTTCAGGGAAACAGTGACTGGACCGAGAAAGAGGGACGCTGTCAGGACCGTCCTTTGGGGTGCTAGGGGTCTGGCCGCTTCTCCCCGACAGCCACCACTGCACCTGTTGGCACGAGGCAAGCGGGGCCTCCCCGGGCCGGTGTTACTGCGCCTCCCCGCCAGGGGCCTGCAGGGCTGCGAACGGCACTAGCTCAGGACTCAAACCCTGGAGGGCGAACACCGCCCCCGCCCGTTGCTGCTGGGGCCACTCGCCATCTCTCCCGGGGGGCTCACACGTGCGCGAGTCCATGTGGTGTTGCTGGACCATGGGCGGAGGGAGGGAGTTAGCTGAAAGTGGAGGACACACAGCCGAGAGGCAGACACCCCAAAGGTGGTGTGGGTTCCCTCTTAACAAAATGGAGGTGTTGGAGCTGCCGCGCCAGCTCTCTGTGGACAGTAACACCGAGCCCTGAGTTTCTGGAAGGAGAAAACGAGTCGCTGCACACACACACACACACGCACACACACACACACACACACACACACGCACACACACAAGCGCGCGGCTGGCTCCAGGAGGCCATCTGGAGGCTGGCGGCCATTCTCCAGGGGAGCTCTGCAGCTTTGCGAAGGGGGCACCCCACCTGGGCCTGCTTCTCTTGCTCCTGCTGGACAGCAGCGCCAGCCCGCGTCCGCCCCTTGGAGAGACGCCAGGGCTCTCACAGGTTGTCTGCGAACAACCACCTCCTCAGCACTCGGCTCTGAGCCGGGCCCCGCAGTAGCCCAGACCAGCATAAATAGGCCTCTGTATTTGCCTGCCTTCACGCTAGGGAGAAAGAACAGCAGAGCTGAGGAAGAAGGACATTCCAGAAATGCCAAGAGAGACCTCAAAAGAGCACTGCTCTGAGGCTGCAAGGAAGCGTTCGGGGGAGAGCTGCTCGCCCACCCAGCCGTCGGAGGACGGAGACCTGTCCCTGCCCACAGAGAGAGCCTCGAGCGGGGGTGCCTCTGGCCCCCACAATTTTGTTAATTTAACAGGGTGGAATTTGGCCATCGTGTGTCATGCTGCTGGACGCCAAAGAGATTAGGCTGCCCAGAGATCTGCAGGGCTGTGGCCAGCATGAGTTCAACAGAATCAGCTCCAAGCAGTCTTTCCGGCTAGTCTGTCAAGGATACAGGCCTGAGGCGAACGCGCACTCTGTTACTCATTGGGAGAAAACCAGACCGTCCTCGGTTCCGCAGCTACGAAGGCGTGAGCTGGGGACACCACACTGTCGAAGAGAAAAGAGACGTCTCTGCTTCTGGGGACTCGCCTCCGAGGGGTGATGGCCAAAGGCCCCCAACCGCAGTCTGTCCCTGTGCTTTCTTGTGGTTTGAGGTGAAGCCTCATAAATTTTCCTCCAATACGTGCAGACTAAAATTACACGCACACGCCCCCTCCACTTACGGAGGCTCAGAGAGTTGTGTATTTTCAACTTGTTTCTCACTTAATAATTGTCATGTTGATTTGCACCCACTGACATCACTTGGGTACGAGGTTTCGTCTGGGAACAGCTGTTCCCAATGCCACGGCTTTGCTTCTTTTCAGTCACAGAAAGGGAATCGGAAGTTTGGGTGGTTGTGAGGTCGAAGAAGGGGCCCCGGCTTGTGTGGGCCGCATCGCCTATTTCAGGAATGGGACTTCTGAGTCACCACCTAAATTAGACCCAGGTGTTCCGAGCAGTGAGACAGCTGAGCGACGTCTGGGAGCCCGTCCTGCTGGAGGTGCCGGGTGAGGGTCCAAGAGGGGAAGTGACTCAAAACGGTCGGGAGGGGGAGAAAAAGCACAGGGTCTTAAGATCAGATCCTCCAGGAGGCAGCTTGGTAAGGAGTAAGTCGTGG
Source organism: Scalopus aquaticus (assembly GCA_004024925.1). Classification (NCBI taxonomy): domain Eukaryota; kingdom Metazoa; phylum Chordata; class Mammalia; order Eulipotyphla; family Talpidae; genus Scalopus; species Scalopus aquaticus. Next base: position 104,209 of record PVIJ01000780.1, read on the forward strand.
TCCCTCCTTGGCAGGTCTGGTTTCGCATCCTTATTCCAGAAACTTCTACTTTCTGATACTTGGGGCAGCTTACTTATCCCAGTTCCGTAGCCTATAGAATGAGACCTACTCACAGATGCAAGGTCGCTATACGAACCGAAGGCTGAGTTTAAATGTTTCGACATCATAGGCGCGTAACCAGCAGGATGTGTTGCTCAGTAACGTTCTTTTTTTTTTAAAGATTTATTTTATTTATTTATGCATACAAGAACTGGAGTGTAGGCCAGAGGTGTGGGGGGTGAGGGGACTCACCAGAGACAGAGTGGGGAGCAGAACAGGCGGATCCACTGAAATCCACTGCTGAGGGAGCAGCGAGGAGACAGGAGAGGTCTGCTGTGCCCTGTGCACCAGCTCCCTGGACAGGGATCGAACTCGTGCCGCAGTAGCCACTGCGTTGCACAGCAGGTCCCTACTGCTCGTGCCCATAGCTTGATAGAGCTGAGACTTTAACCCCTGCACCCCAGGGAGGCCTGGTCCTCACTCTTGAGTAGCCCTTGCTGTCAGTTCTGTCTTCCTCCATCAGGTGCTCAGGCTAAGCCCTTGGAGGGCAAGGACTGTTTTATTCACCTTTGAGGTCCTCAAAGGACAGGGAGGTATGGAGGAAGTGGCCAGCAAGTTCCTGTGGGCTCATCCCCCGGCACTGGGGACCCTTGAGGCCCCTTTGCCCTGTCTTGCCTTACACACCTACAGCTTGTACTTCCAGCGCCACCCACCTGTCCCGGGGATGACCAGCGCGGGAGGCAGGCATAAGCAGCAGAGCAAGCACTTGAAGGGTAGAGTGAGAATCGTCTGCGGAGGGGACTGTCTGGGGCTGGGAGAGCCAGAGGTGAGGCTCCCAGAGGCTCCACTGGGACCCAGCAGACCCTGAGGCAAGGCCAGCAAGGAGTGTGGGTGCAGGTGCGACTGCCGGTGTAGAGAGACAGATCACTCTCTTTCACTTATTGAGTTCTATGAGGACCTACTGTGTGTCAGACACTTGGCAAGGTGCTGCGATGGAGAATGAGACCTGGTCCAGTGGGAGTTTTCACAAAACTCTCTGGGGCGCTGGGAGGCAGTCCCAGACACCCTTAGGGCTACCCAGGAGGTTAGGAAACTGTGTGGGGAAGCCAGGGCCTGGTGGGACCTGAAGGTCAAGTTTCAGGAAGCCTCATCCGAGGAGGGAGAACATTCCAAAGAAAGAGAACAGCACCGGAAAAGTCCAGAGACCCTTGACTTGATACTGAAGTAGAAGCTTCCAGAAGCTTCCAGAAGCCTGTGGATACAGGGGCTGGCAGGGGGCCCACCTGCCTGATCCAGGGGACCCTGAAGGCATCTCCCGGGGAGAGGTGGGCATGGTGGACATCTTCCCTGAGAGTTCCAGCCACAAGGCACCCAGCCAGCACTGGCGGCGGTGAGGGAGCAGTGCACCCGGTGAGCGCAGGGAACCTGAAGGAGCAGCTTTACACCCGACAGGTCACAGATCTGGAGACGGCCCAGATTCTGCTCTTTGTTCTGGAAGTTCGGGCTAGTGGAGGAGGAAGCTGAGCTTTTCCTTTGGCTGTCTCCTTGGCGGGTAGAGGCCTGGCCACCGCCAGACAGCAGCAGGTCAGATCACCTGCCCGGGGCATGACCGCAGGCTGGCACCCCGTGCAGGTGCAGCCTCCGATTCAGGGTCAGTCTCCTGCAGCGGCTGGAAATCCCCAAATTCCTCTGGGACATCTTTGCCATGGCAGGCTTCGAAGGCCACCATCGAAGGAGGGGCTCACCAGTGTCTGGCCGAGGACAACACACAGGAGGGGGCTTGTGCCTGAAAGGGAAGCCTCGCCCCTCTGTGCCACCCCCACGCTCCTCCCACCTTGTGCAGCTGCGGAAGGAGGCCTGGAGTTGCACCTGCAGGCCCGGGCCCCCCGGTTATCTCTGTGTCCTTGGCAGGGACCGTCCCACCCAGAGTCTCCTCCTCCTCCGTGAGGTCTGTGTCTGCCCTGCTGGCTCCCAAAGACCGTGGGTGCTGGCTCCGGGACAGGGATCAAAGACAGGAAGCCAGAACCCAGAACCGGGTGACTTTGCCCCCAGAGCTGCTCCACCTGTGCAGGTAGTTGGAGAGGCCACAGCAGGTCCCTACAGCTAGGGTGGGGCTCCCTGGGGTCAAAGTCAGAGAGAAAACGGGAACCAGAGGGCGGGGGTCTGGGAGGGACTTTGGCTCAGCCAACAAATGTTGGCTCAGCAAACATTTGTTCAGTGACTGCAGAATGCCCCAGGCATGCAGCCAGGTGACTTATGGACATGAAACAATCTCCAAGGCAACTGGGGGCCGAGGCATCCTCGTTATCTCTGTCTGGTGAGCTCAGGTGAAAGGCACGACCAGCCTGAGAGCACACGTCTGGCTCCTCTCATTGCTCGGGTCCCCTCTTCCCTGTTGCCTCCTCAGAGAAGCCCGCCACGTCCTTTCCCTGGCACTGCACCTGGGGCTTTCCCTGTAGCCAAAGACTTTGCAGCCACACACTGCTCCACGCCTGGCCTTCTGTTAAAGTCTACCTCTCCATCTAGATTAGATTGTAAGAGGGGGGTCCTCAGGAAAGGGGAGTGTTCCAGGACCCCACACCCACCTCAAGCCAGAGAGATCCAAGACACCTAGGACTACGAATCCCAGAATGCCGCATCACCGAGGGAAGGATGCTGGGGCCTGAGGGTGGAGTTAAGAAATGGTTTTGGGATTTAAATGCCAGACCTGTGAGCTTGAGTGGGGGTGATTGCTTGTGGTTGTGGATTGCCAGCTTCCCCGGTGTGCCATTAAGATTTCAGCTCAGGGCCTCCCTGGTGGTGCAGCGGTTGAGCGCTGTGGAGCTGTCGGCAGCGGCGACGCCAGTTCGACGCCTGGCCGGGGAGATTCCCACATGGTGCGGCAGACCTCTCCTGCCTCGCCCGCTGCTCCCCTCAGCAGTGTGTTTCTGATCTGCCTGTTCTGCTCCCCACTCTGTCTCTGGTGAACCCTCTCGCCGCCCCACACCTCTGGCCTGTACCCCAGCTTGTATGTATAAATAAATAAATCTTTTAAAAAAAGACCCAAAAAACCTGTAATTAAAAAAAAAAAAGATTTCAGCTCAGTGGAACTGGTAGGACGTATTCACCAATTTATTCTTTATCTTTTTCCCTTCCCTTTTTGAAAATTACCCTTTTATTAATTTTGTTGTGTGTGTCTGCAGTTGAGTCTTTTAAGTCCCTTTAAGCGCACGGGTGAGAACCCACAGACAGGCACTCCATTTATATCGGGGCTGCCCTGTACCAGTTTTGGCACCCAACATGGGGCGAGAACCAGATCCCCTCTTCACACCATCTTCCTAGCGCCTTGGAGTCATCCAGAAAAACCCATGTGGGTCGAGCTGTGGGAATAAATACAGGTGCTCAGGACTTAACTCGCATTGTCTGAATTTTTAAAATTCTCTCCTTTGTCATTTTTTGTTCTTCTTCTTTCTAGATATAAGATGAGAAGTGATGTTTGGGGGAGCAGAAAGGTGGGGGCACGGAAGTTCTTGTAACCTTTTTTTTTTTTTAAAGATTTATTATTTTTGCTTTTTTTTTAAGGTTTATTTATTTAAGCTGGGGTACAGGCCAGAGGCATGGGGCGGTGAGAAGGTTCACCAGAGACAGAGTGGGGAGCAGAACAGGCAGATCAGAAACACACTGCTGAGGGGAGCAGCGGGCGAGGCAGGAGAGGTCTGCAGCGCCATGTGGGAATCTCCCAGCCCGGTGTCGAACTCGCATCGCTGCTGCCAACAGCTCCACAGCGCAGCGCTTAACCGCTGCGCCACAGGGGAGGCCCAAGATTTATTTTTTATTTATACATACAAGCTGGGGTACAGGCCAGAGGCGTGGGGCGGCGAGAGGGTTCACCAGAGACAGAGTGGGGAGCAGAACAGGCAGATCAGAAACACACTGCTGAGGGGAGCAGCGGGCGAGGCAGGAGAGGTCTGTCGCGCCATGTGGGATTCTCCCCGGCCTGGTGTCGAACTCGCGTCGCCGCTGCCGACAGCTCCACAGCGCAGCGCTTAACCGCTGCGCCACAGGGGAGGCCCAGTTCCCGTAACCGTTCTCATCTCAGAACCACTGAGCTAGGAAGTGAGTCTTGGGCTTCCGCAAATCCCCGAATCCACTACCATGTCTTCCCGTTTCACAACATGCTTGGCCCCGACCTCTTGTCTTACATGCAGCAGTGAGCTCCTGGGGCTATGGCGTAAGCCACTCATGCCTGCCCCTCCCCTGTGTAGAGCATGTTATCGTGGCTGTTGCAGTGCTAGCCGAGAAGTCCTTCATGTCTGCACAAACACACAGCCTGAGCGGATGCAGCCACAGCTCAGAGCAGTCTGCAAAGGCGCCTCTCTGTGCTGGAAATGGCGCGGCCCGCCTCCCTGCTACTCCCCGTCCTGGGAATTACCCACCAAGCTCTTCCACTGAGGCGGCGCACAGCAGGTGCTTGGAAGTAACTGCCTTGCCTCCTTCCCCACCCCTCCATCAAGGGCGGGTCCTGGTCTGTGTCCCACCCTCCTCAGCCCTGGGGACACCCCTCCCTCGGCACTCCTCCCTGCAGTTGGCCGTCTTCCAGCACACTTTGACCTGACACATCCCTCCTCTGCATATGGGCCTCCCCAGCCAGACTGTGAGGCCTTGAAGACAGGGATTTCAGAGCGTCCCAATCCTTGTCCCCATCAGTGCTCACTCCTGGTCTGGCTTGGCATGATCAGATGCCCTGTGAATAGGCCCAGGCCCCACAGCCTGTTAAAGACCAGGGCATGGGGGTGTGGAACAGGCTAGGGAAGAAAGTTGGCATTAAGAGTGACTCAGCTCGGGCCTCCCTGGTGGCGCAGCGGTTGAGCGCTGCGCTTTGGCGCTGTCTGCAGCGCGCGATGTGAGTTCGACGCCCGGCCAGGGAGATTCCCACATGGCGCAGCAGACCTCTCCTGCCTCGCCCGCTGCTCCCCTCAGCAGTGTATTTCTGATCTGCCTGTTCTGCTCCCCACTCTGTCTCTGGTGAACCCTCTCGCCGCCCCATGCCTCTGGCCTGTACCCCCAGCTTGAATGTATAAATAAAATTAAAAAAAAAATCTTTAAAAAAAGAGTGACTCAGCTCGTCTTCTCTCCGCTCTGAAATGGGTTCCGTGGCCCTATCTAGAACGCCTCTTTCCTCTTTCCAGGGAACAACCAGGGCCGAGAGGGGGCCCAGTTTTAGGTCTGGAATTGGATCCCAGGGGAACAGCTACAGTACATAAGCAAAAGCTGGATGGGGTGATGAGGGTCACATCCGCAGAGCAGATTCTGTCCCAGGGGCCATCGTGGAGTTAGAAGTCAGCCAGGGCCAGGGGGCTGCCCCTCTGAGAGGCAAGCACGGAATGAGACAGGAGGAGCAGAGACTAAGGAGGAGACTGAGGGGCCTGATGCGCCCTTTCACTAGTATAGGCCGGAGGTGAGGACCCAGAGCCAGGGGGTACCCACACCGGTCTCTCCCCTTGGCTCACTGGTGTCCAGACAAAAAGGGACCAAACCATAGACAAACTGTATGTGTGTCTTTTCACTTCCAGAATCTCTCTGACATTAGGAGTCCAGGGCCCAGCCCCTGGGCGCCGGCCAACGGGCCAGCTTCCATTCCAGTCTGGAGCTTGAAATCTGTCGTGAGTTGACATTTTGGTCAAATGGTTCAGGAGCACCCACGGCCAGAAACCCCTGGGTCTGCATTTTGCATGCCCGCTGCCTCTTCATGAGGTGCAGCCTCGATTTTTTTGGACAGCAGCTGAACAGAATGAGAATCTTCGAACTAGCAATGACCTGATGCCCCCAGGAGAGCTCCTGCCCTGGGAGGGCAGCGATGAGGCCTCAAGACCAGGAATTCACCCATTAATCTCATTCAAAAACTGCCAGTCTCCCAACAGGGAAAATATTTTAAGGAGTCCTCACTTTGTTTTTCAAATCAGATATACAAATAAGCTGATAGTGATTTAAAAATAATCCAAACAAGAATCTCCAGTTATGGGAGCCAACACTTGGGCTTCTGAGTTCCTGCCCACTGAGGAAATGAATTTGAAATGGCAAGGAGGAAATGAGGAGGTAAACTTTCATGTCTATTTTCGTTTTCCAGTGCAGTCCTGTTTCCTTTAGACTTTGTGTAAACAAAGAAAGGACAGCCGTCCGCTTGGTTATTACAGATAACCCGTATCTTTAAAGTAAATGTCATTTATCTCTACAGGGATCCAATAAATGACTAAACTTTTCCCAACTGGAACTCCTTAGCTAATAATGAATAATCGCAGATACCGTTTTGTCGGGACATCATGATGCAATAGGCAGAAGCGTATGTTTGAATCTCAATAGGCATTATCTGTTACACCCAGAAATACCAGCTCTAAAAATCTAGCGTAATGAAATAAAATGGTCTGTAGAATAAAGGGGCGTGTGTGTGTGTGTGCGTACGTGTGCACACACACATACACACTTCAATATTTTTTGTAGTGGCAAAACCCGGAGAGAAGGCAAATACCGGGCCTCCCCGGTGGCGCAGCGGTTAAGCGCTGCGCTGTGGTGCTGTCGGCAGCGGCGACGCGAGTTCGATGCCAGGCCGGGGAGAATCCCACATGGTGCGGCAGACCTCTCCTGCCTCGCCCGCTGCTCCCCTCAGCAGTGTATTTCTGATCTGCCTGTTCTGCTACCCGCTCTGTCTCTGGTGAACCCTCTCGCCGTCCCACACCTCTGGCCTGTACCCCAGCTTGTATGTATAAATAAAAAAAAAAAAAAAAAAAAAAGAAGGCAAATACCAGTAAATATGGGAACGGATGAAGCCAGTATGTTATTTCTGAATCGTGAAATATTATGCAGCCTTTAAAACCAGAGCTGTACCAGGTGACAAGGATGTGTTTCCCAAATGTATTGTTAACAGCAGGTTACACTAAATTGTGTATAATATGATCTCTTTTAACACATGATAAAACCCCCTCCTATTGTTACAGGGCAGCCCCGATATAAATGGGGTGCCTATCTGTGGGTTCTCACCCGTGCGTTTAAAAGGGACTTATAAGACTCAAATGCAGACACACACAATAAAATTAATAAAAGGGTTTATTTACAAAAAGGGAAAGGAAAAGATAAAGAATAAATTGGTGAATGCGTCCTACCAGTTCCGCTGAGCTGAAATCTTAATGGCACATCCGAAAAACTGGCAACCCACCACCACGAGCGATAGCCCCACCCCCAAGCTCACAGGTCTGGTATTTAAATCCCCAAATCATTTCTTAACTCCACCCTCAGTCCTCAGCATCCTTCCCTCGGTGATGCGGCATTCTGGGATTCGTAGTCCGAGGTGTCTTGGATCTCTCTGGCTTGAGGTGGGGGTGGGGTCCTGGGACACGCCCCTTTCCTGAGGACCCCCCTCTTACACTATGATTCGGTCTGTCCCAGTGTGTGTAGCTATATGCTTTTATTTTTGCACTGTCGTGGAGAACATAAGGGAAAGTGCACTCTAGGTGGTCGGTTAGGTTATGTGGGACATGCCATGGGCTGGCTTTGGCAGTGAGCTGGAATGGATTTCAACAGAACAGACTAGAGTGGGACTGAGAAGTCAAAGGAAAAAGACAAAGTGAACCCCACTCAAGAAAACCCACTGAGATATAGGGGAACCAAACAAGAGATTAAGGAAAAACAGCAACAACAATAATAATAAAAAACCACAATGCAACAAAATTAATCAAACAATTATAAATCAGAGACATTCTGCAGGGAAGGGGGAGGGAGAGGGCTCAAAACCAGGGCAGGAAGAGCACAGGGACGATGGTGACGGTGCACAGGTGAGCTGGTGGTGGCAAGTCTAGGGGGACTACACCTGAGAAAAGAAAGAAAACATTATAAAAAGGAAAAAGAAAAAGAAAACCCACTGGGGGATATAATATAGCCATATTTATAGACTTAGGTAAAATCATCCCTGTAGTTGTAAGTAAAGAAGATACTAGACAACTTGAACTACAGTATCAAAATAGTATTGAATTTTTCTCCAACAACCTTGCGAAATAATGGCTTTCCCATTTACAGATGAGGAAACGGAGGGTGGACTTGCCAAAGGCTCTCTGACCCCAAAGCCTACCTTCTTTTCCTAACTCCGTGACGCGTGTCCCTGAGCACACAGCCATCCCACGGAAGCACAGTGAAGATCGTGGAAACCAGAGGTCCAGAGAGCCGCTGTCCAGTGTGGCCAAGCGGCCCAGACACTGCATTTCCCGCTCTCGCCCACGGCACATCCCACAAGGTCGGTGCCTGCCGGGATGACACAGGCAGCACCGAATCACTGAGGGCCACGGCCACGGCCACCATCACTCGTCCTAAAGTGGACAATCCTGGGCAGGAATAAGGCTGGCCTGGGGGCCGAAGCAGGGGTCAGGCCCGGGGTCAACCTTGAGACCCTCAACAGGCTTCTCGGGGGCGAGCGAGCCGCACGCGCTGCCCAGTGGGTGGTGTGGGAGCAGCCCCCGTCCTCAAAGGGGCTCTTCCCTCCGGATAGCAGTCAAAGAAATTGGGGATGACTCTGGACAGGAGGAGGCTGTCCCCACCCTGAGATCGGAGAGGGGGGCTGTTTCTGGACGGAGGGGGAGCCGGCTCCGGAGCTGCTCCCTCCTCACCCGCTACCCGCACGCCTGGCTGTGCCTCTTGCCAGTCGGGCATCTGCGTCTGGGCCCCGACGAGGCCGACCCGGAAGGGCCCTCCCACCCAGGCCTCCTTGCTGTGGGGGGCCTCTTCTGACCTGGGCTGGAGGGCCCCCCTTTCCTGGAGGACGTGATGAGCGGGCCTGCACCGGTCGCCAGGGAGGCAGCGAGCAGAGTACACAGAAGGGCGAGCATTGCCCCTTGATGCCCAGACGGTCACCTCTGGGGAGACACCAGCCCTGCTTTCCTGGCCTCCCTGAGGCCACCCTGGGGCAGCGGCCTCAAAGAACACAGTCAAGTTCCTGTCCTTGGGTGGCGGCAACAGGACAGGCCTGTGGGACTGACTCGCAGGCGGGCGCGAGACATTCGGGGAAGGGAGTCTCCTGGTCTCACTTCCAACCTGGTGGGGGGCCTCCAGGGCACCAAGATTTGAGGGTGACTCTATCTTGCACACAGAGCCGGACAGTGGGGAAGGTCAGCGATGTGGATACAGGTGTATCCCCCCAAAATACAAGTCTGATCATGAATGGCTGATCCCCGGCTGAAAACGCCCCAGTGGCTTCCCAGGGAAGAAGCCCAAGGTCTTTGCCAGGGGCCTGAGGCCTGGGGCAGCCTCGTCCCTCCGGTACACTACTGCGGCCACCTGGGGCCCTCCAGCTCCTTCCTCTGGCCTCAGGCCTCTTACATGCTTCTGCTTCTGCTGGGAACGCTTCCTGTTGCAGTCACCCCAAAAGCTTCTGCTTTACCCTTACAGGCTCAGCTTAATTTTTAAAAACATTTTTTTAAGATTTATTTATTTATGCATACAAGCTGGGGTACAGGCCAGAGGCGTGGGGCGGCGAGAGGGTTCACCAGAGACAGAGCGGGGAGCAGAACAGGCAGATCAGAAATACACTGCTGAGGGGAGCAGCGGGCGAGGCAGGAGAGGTCTGCCGAGCCATGTGGGAATCTCCCTGCCAGGCATCGAGCTGGCGTCGCTGCTGCCAATAGCTCCACAGCGCAGCGCTCAACCGCTGCACCGCCAGGGAGGTCCCCAGACTCAGCCTAAGATGTCACGTCCCTGGGAGGCCTCCTTGTCCTAGTCCCCATCCCGGTTTAGATTAAGTCCTCACAGTGGTCCTGTAATCAGGCGGTCACGACATCTTCAGGACATGTTTTGTTCAAATAGGGAAGCTGTCCTACTAGCTACCGCGACCTCGGTGTTTAGTGAAGAGTTAGCACTTCTCAGTATCTGCTGAGTCCGAATGGGGAAGGCACATGATTTCGCGCTAAGGGATCGTGTCCTGTCATCTTCCGGCTTGTTGGCAACAATGCCACACAGGTGTCCTGACCTGGCCTTTGAGGGCTTTGCAATCTACCCCCAGCTGCTTTTTCCTACCTGCTTTCTAGTCCCGCAGGATGCTTTCTTTTCCTTGACAGTGCCTGGCACACAGTAGGTCCACAGCCTGTGCTTATTAACAGGCCCACATGAAATGCTCCGGGACCTTTCCACGCTGTCTCCCTGCTCTATGACCTGCCTTTGTCCTGCCCCTGCCAGCTCGTGCCCTCTGTGCTGAGGTCCCACTGAGTGTGTCTGTCCCAGAAGGAGTCAGGCTTCCCTTGGGAGCTCCGCACCCTGCTCCCGTCTCCTCCTGGCTCCTACTGTGCCCCCGGGGGTGTGTTTATAAAGCTGGCTCTTCCGCTCAGCTGGGGTCATTGAGGGACAGTGTCTTCTTCCACGCGTTGTCACCAGCCTCGAGTACAGCCTCTGCTGCGTAACCCGGGTCCAGTAGGTATCTGTGGAAGGAGTGGATGAGTGCAGCGTGAGCAGGTGATGAACGGATGAAGAAAAGTTGTGGCTTCTCTGAGACTGACCGGGTAAGGCCGCGAGCTGGTAGAACCCACCCCACCTACTGCTACGGAGCCTGGGAGCTGCGGTCAGAGCCAGAGAGGCTGTCCGAGCAGGCAGAACGGGGGACTCCTTCTTTTAGTGCATGATAAAATAGAGGCCCTAAATGTGAAGGTCACACTGCGAGTTATAGAAGAATGAGGCTGGCAGGACATCAAAATCGATTGCCATTCCTTCCGCAGGTCACGCAGCATCGCGATCTGGTGTCACCTATCTCTGATGACATAAGTTACTTCTTAGCAAAATAATGATGATGAATACTGTGTATTAATCACTTTTCAGTTGATGAAGTCCTGTTTGAAATAGACACTCTCTGAGGTAGGTATTCCTGGTTAAGTAACTTGTCGAGATCACGCAGCATTTAGATGACCCCAAGGTTCCTGGCCCTAGGTCGAGTGCGCTTTCCAGGATGCAATACCGACCTCCGACGTCACAATAAATAGTGGTTACACATTGATTCTAGGCGCACTCCTGGAAACACCAGCATGTCTAATCAATACCATCACTTCCTGCTTCTAAGAATTAGCGGGACGCCTAGACCAGACTTGTCAAACTACATACGAGAGCTGATAAAATCTATGGTACGCTACAAGGAGGAACCAGAATGCTGCGTGTGTGTGCGCGCGCGTGCGGGCGTGTGTGTGTGTGTGTGTGTGTGTGTGTGTATAGCTTGTCAATGGCTCTGCATGGGGAATACCTGGTGTTTCAAGGCACTCAAAAGGGGGAAGGTGAATAAAACAAGCTAACTCTCGATGCACAGGGCCTGCATATCACAGGACCTTACTAAATATTTGCCGATGATTTAATGTGCCTTAAGTTTAAACATTCTCCTACATTCCTCTGCATTTAGCTAATATTTCCATTGAACAACCTTTTGAAACTTAGATGTGTGTTGCAAATAACTGAATCTATCCATTCATGCTTTCATCCAATAAATGACCACCTACTAAGCGCCAGAGGCAGTTTTCCTGCCATATAGCAACGAACAAAACAGACCCAGGGCCTCTACCCTCCTGGAGCCTACTTCCTTTGTGGTGGGAGAGAGGGAGACTAAACAGTACTTGCTCTATCTGCAGTTGGTGAGAGGTATGAAGGAAAATGTGGTAAGGAAAAGGACTAAGGGGTGCCGGCACAAGTGGGGCTGCAGCACAAATCAGGGTGCTCACGAGGATGACATTTGAGCAATGGCTGGAGAACAAGAGACAACTTGTGAGGGTGCCGCAATTCTTACATGTCCAAAGGCTTAGACTTTTGAAAAGAAATGGTCCCCAAGTAGCTTGTGTGTCCTTTTCTGCCTCCTAAGAGAGGGTGGGGCAGGGAGGCAAAGGTTTTCTTTGTGGCTGGGGTGTCTCTGAGTCGCTCACACGGGACCACAGTGCCGGGGAACGCAGAGGCTGAGGCCCTGAGGGGCAGAGGATGCTGTCTCTGCAGCCGGTGGCCCCAGCTGCTTTTCTCTCGCTGGTTCTAAGTTTCTCAGCTCTTCTGTTTCATAGGAGGGTCCAGGACCCAGAGTGGGAAAACGATCGGCCTGAAATCACACAATTAGCAAATGGAAAATTGGGACTCAGTTCTCCAGATTCTTCACTCATCACATTTAGCATCTGAGTGGGGGCCCCAATAATAAGCAAGGGCCTCCTGCTCACTCATTGGGGGGGGCCTCTGTGTCTTCACCCCAAACTTTTCTTCGATGTTTCTAATATGCCCTTGGTTGGGTTGGACTGACGGACAGGAGTTAAGGACTTGAGCAAGCGCCTGAGTGCAGGGCGGGTGCACCTCATCTGCTCTTGCCTCCTCAGACAGAACCTGGGGGGCCATTTCCTTGTTCTCCACTTATGACTGTCTGCCAATATAGAACCCCCCAATTGGGGAAATATTGCTAATGTGCCACGTTTTCTGTTTAAGGCTCAGAACATTTTCTCTCTGAGTTCAACACATTATCTTCATCCAGGAGGGAAGGTTCTGTGACACCCCCACAGGGGTTGGGGGGCGGTTCGGGGGAGAACAAGCAGGACTGGATTCCAGAAGCTCCGGGCACCCAGAAACACAAAGGGCAAGGAGGGTCTTTCATTTTCTAAACCAGTCTGCCTCATGTCTACCACCCAACACTGGCACAGGGGTGAGGGGTCAGTAAAGGTCAGAGGCTGCACACCTAGAAGGGGAGTGGCACAGAAGCACTGTTGGGAAGCCCGTGGAAAGCACTGTGGGGACACAGAGTAATGAGACCTTCCAGAGAAATCCTCTGCGGGCCCACGAAAGAGGGAAGCAAAGCTTTGAAAGATGAATAGGCTTCTCACAGGTAAATAAATGGGCTGGTTTTCTAGACAGAGGGGACAGCTAAAAAAGGCATGGTGGGTGGGGGTTTATTGACCAAAAGATGAGAGAATAGTTAGTGTAACTTAACTTTTCAAGTGCCTGAAACCTTAAGATTCTCAGGTAATATTTTGGCCTAAGATCCTGCTTCGGTTCTTTTTTTTTTTTTTTTTTTTTTAAAGATTTATTTTTTTTTATTTATACATACAAGTTGGGGTACAGGCCAGAGGCGTGGGGCGGCGAGAGGGTTCACCAGAGACTGAGCGGGGAGCAGAACAGGCAGATCAGAAATACACTGCTGAGGGGAGCAGTGGGCGAGGCAGGAGAGGTCTGCCGCACCATGTGGGATTCTCCCCGGCCGGGCTTCGAACTCGCGTCGCCGCTGCCGACAGCTCCAGAGCGCAGTGCTTAACCGCTGCGCCACCGGGGAGGCCCCCTGCTTCGGTTCTTCTTGAAGTTTTATTTTTGCAATCAGCACTATAAAGGTACCAGTTTGGAGTGTGATGCCCCTAGACTTTGGGGTGACCGGGGAGGCTGGCTGGTGCCCCACTGCCTGCCACGAGGCTGGTTTGCCTGAAGGCTGGCACCGCTCCTTGCTCCTTTTCATCTCTGGCCAACTCGGAACAAAGCCCCAGAGCCCAACAGCTGCCTCAGTTCTCTGGCTCCTGCCCAAGAGGCCAAGGTCAGGCAAAGGGGGCAGGTCCATGTGCCCCCCCACCCAATGCCATTGCCCACAGAAGGCGAAAAGCAGCAAAACCGGAGCCGAAGCCCTGCCAGGGCAGGGGCAGCCCGCTGGGGGTCTGACTCCTTGACATATGGGGAAACTGAGGTCAGAGAATACCGGGACAAGCCAAAATTCACATAAGCAGCCACAGTCCACAAATAACTCCATGTGTCTTATATTAGTTTGGCATTATTACTTTACTGTTAATTTTTGTCATTTTGCTCAAGCGCTTTCGCCCTGATGATCTTTTGCAGTGCTGTTCTTGCTCAAGGTCCATGAATGGTTTTTTTGATATATATTTTTGCAAAAGTAAAAAAAAAAATCACCTTCTTTTGATTACCTTGCCTTTGACTTTATTACAAACTGATTTCAATGGAAAATTGGGACTCGGTTCTCCAGATTCTTCACTCATCACATTTAGCATCTGCGTGGAGGCCCCGACAATAGGCGAGGGCCTCCTGGTCACTCATTGGGAGGGGCCTCTGTGTCTTCACCCCAAACTTTTCTCGGATGTTTCTAATATGCCCTTGGGTGGGTGGGACTGACGGACAGGAGTTAAGGACTTGAGAGAGCGCCTGAGTGCAGGGCGGGGGCTGGGGACAGGAGCAAGTCCTTGCCGAATCTCGAGCTGTGGCCATCGTCCCCGGCCAACTGGTTTCCTCACCCGACATGTTTCCCCTCATCCCTTTGCCAGGGGCCCTTCTGAGCCTGACCCCACGAAGGAAGAAGGCAGCGGCCACCAGGAGGTGAAGCTGAGACCCCGCTCACACTTCGGAGGGGTGAGCCCGGGAAACTGGAATCCCAGCTCTCTCCTGACTTCCGGGTCTTGAGGACATCAAAGATCTCCCTTGCACAGGGTTAGCTCCCCAGCCTGGGGCTCAAGGCCCCCTAGATCCGCACAGGCAGAATCTGATCCAGCCCAGGTTTGACCTTGGCCGCAGAACTGATGGGTCACCCTTCCCCCCACATCTCTGGGGTCTGCTGTGGGAAGCAGCTTCCGCAGCAGTCCTAGTTCTTCCTGGATTGTCTGAGTCCCTGTCTCTGCCCTGAGCTGCCCGAACTTCCCCAGAGCAAATTGCACATTTCTCTTGAACGTTTCCTACTTGGTTGGCTGTCCCAGCTGGCTGGTCCTTTAGACGTTGCTAACACTGTCTCTTTCAGTTTAGAGGATAGGATCTAGAGGCCCAGAGGGAAAACAATGTGCCTGAGATCACACAATTAGCAAATGGAAAAATTGGGACTCAGCTTTCCGGATTCTTGACCCACCGCATTCAGCATTCGAGCGGGGGCCATAATATCCTTTTTTTTTTTCTGGTAAAGGGTGATTCTACCACAAAGCGCTATTCAACCACTTACTTCTGTCTTAGTTTTTAACTTGTCCCTCTTTACCTACCTAAAAATAAATGTACAGTGTTTAGATGCAATCACTGACCGTGTCACCTTATTGGGGAAGCCCAGAGAGATGTGGTGGTCACTGTTGGCTGCCTTCTTCTCTCTCATGTCCAGAACAAAGCAGCAGAGGAGGGAACAGACTTCTGATGTGTGCCCAGAGCCTTATATTTGTATACCCTTGCCTGTGTGTTTTCTCATTTTAACCCTTGAATCAACTCTATGGACGGCTTTATGGAAGAGGCAGTGGGCCCCACAGGTGAAGTGACTTGCCCAAGGTCACCTTGCCCATCGGGGTACAGCCAAAGCCTGACCCCAGGTTGCGAATTCTTTTTCCCCTGCTGGGTCCTAGTGCTTCTGATAAGATAAAAATGGGCCCCCCTCTCCAGTGAGGATGGGAACAAGGATCTTTGACCAGGTGCTTTTAGATTAACTTGCTTCCAAGATTTACTACATAAGTATTTAGAAAAAATGGCCACAAAGAGCCCTGCAAATATTGAGTGTTGTGACCGATAGGATAAAACTCTTGAAACGTAATTAGGCCAAACTGCAGTGCTCTGAGAGAACACGTGTTCCTCTCCACCAGCTGTGGGTCTACACTCGCCTGCTTGGGGCTCATTCTTGACAAACAGCCAGGTGAGCGGGAGTGGGCCTGAGTGTTGGGAAATACTCCTGTTTGTTTTTTTAAAAAGATTTCTCCTTGACCTTAGCCTGGACCCTCTCTTCTCCTGGGCCCCCAGTTTTTCCTAGTTCTTTTTCACCCTTTTAGATTTCATCAGAATAATGACTCTTTCCCAGGCTCTCCCTGATTCCCATCTGGACTCTGAGTGGTCTTTTGGTTCTCTTAGTCCATAGAGTTTTCTTTTGTAGCACTTACCGCATTGGGAATTGGCTATTTGTGGGATTATTTGAGTCATCTCTGTCCCCTCCAGCAGATGCTAAGCCTAATTAGTAAGTGCCCACAGGGATTATTTTTCTGCTGCTGGCTACTGTGTAACTAGCACATACATAGCTTTGCTGAATGAATGAATGAATGAATGAGTACCTGGAATCCTGGCAGCTTTTGATGGGTGAGAAGATGAGATGGCGCACCCCTTCAATACACCAGACTCTGTATGAGCCTTCTCTGATTTGTTTCTCACAGAAACCCTAAGGGAGAAATGTTAAGTTCCGAGAGGTGAATTCATTTGCCTGAGGCCACACAGCTAGAAAGGGACAGAGCCAGGCCTGGAAGGAGATTTCTGTGCCTCAGCTCCATGGACTCCCAGTGGGCTGGCTGCTCTGTGCTCACACCACGACTTCATTTAGAGGCACAGCAGCAAGTGGAATATCACAAGGGCCACCTGAGCCATCAAAGAGCCACACAAAAGGCCAGGAGGTTCAAGTGCTTCCTTGTTTCACAACCAGGCAGGCTTCAACGGAGGCCAAGTGTTACCCTATGCTCTAGCGCCACTCTAATGACAGTTTTCTTTGTAGGCTTTGTAAGTTGTTAATTACTCATGATCATGAACCACCTAATTATAAATGGTGGCTTGTGTGTTGCGAAAAATGTCCCGCAAACTGGTCTCCTCCCACTTTGCTTTGTCACATTGCTGCTGAGTCCCAAGGCTTCCCCACCCCACCTACCTGTGATTGCTGAGAGGTCCCTGCATGCCCATCTCGCAGGGCAATAGGACCAGAAGCTGGTGCCCTGGGCCAGGATCTTCAGTGACAGCGTCCTGGGGGGTTGCGTGACATCACACAGTGTGACAGTGCAAACTCCAGGCGCCCCCAGTCTGGCTTCCACTTACTCCCACCCCCTAACCGAGACTCCTGTACCTCTTCTTTGGTCATTACTTATTTTCCCTTTAATTTACCTATCATGTTCCCAGTCCTGAAAGCTGGAGGACTCTTCTTGCTTTCCCTTTCCAAACCGAGCTGAGTCTAAAGTACCAGGTCGCTTGCCACCCCTTTTCCCCAATTCCTTGGCTAGAAGATACCTCTCACGCCAGGCGCCTTAGAGTTCCCTTGGCATATTATCTGTGAATCTCCTCCAGCACTTACCTTGCTTGAATTATAATTATTAGTGCTTTCTCGTGTATCCATTCATCAAACAAACACTAAGGACCTATTCGATGGATAGTGTGTGTCGTGAACTCAGTGTAGTCAGAATCTATCCTCAGTTCCTTCATGTATCTGCCAATGAACTAGCCGTGGCTCCAGCAGAATTGAGAAGGGAGCAGAACATAGGGGAGCGGCCTGGGGGGAGTGCCTTCCAGAGTGGCCGATGCAGGGAGGGCAGGGAGCAGGGGCAG
Organism: Scalopus aquaticus; assembly: GCA_004024925.1. NCBI lineage: Eukaryota > Metazoa > Chordata > Mammalia > Eulipotyphla > Talpidae > Scalopus > Scalopus aquaticus. The sequence goes on from PVIJ01000780.1 coordinate 121,507, forward strand.
GGAAGTGGAATGGGGCCCATAAAGCTCAGAGTCGGGGAGAGGCGTGGTCTCTTCCACCAACAGCGCATCCTATATGGTCTGTAGTTGTGCTGGATCAAAGTGTGCAGAGGGGACTAGCAACCAAGCGCTCTTTGTCGGGTAATGATGGTAAATGACGAGGAATCACTCATTTGCTCTGGACACACAGCAGGTCCAATGTGGGGGATGATAGGAAAATAAACATATTGACTTGCTATATATTTTGTTAGAAGTGACACGGCCTCCAGAGCTCAGGAGTCAGCCTTTTATTAAAGCAGGTCTTAAGCGAAGGATGGTTCCATGTGTGCTGGGCGGAGAAGAGGAGGGAGGAGGCACTGCACAGGTGTGAAACTGACTTAGCCAAAGAGGGAAGAAGAGAAGAACTGAGTTTGTTCAGCTTGAGAAGTAGGGAAGAGAAGCAGAAGGAGAAATGTCTGGAAAAGGAAATTGTGGGCACTGTGCAGAAAGCCCCAGATTCCAGTCTAAGGACTTCAAGTATAATCACGGAGGGTCCAAAAAAGATTTGTGGGCCAATTTTATGATGTTTCGCTTATGGGGAAAATGAAATGGACAGATGCGACATCACGTCTCCTGCCAAGCTGGCAGGACCAGAATCGAAGCTGAGCTTTTTTGGAGCCCAGACAAAACTTGGGACCACTTTTCTCAAACATACCTAGGTTACCACTTACTTCTGAGTATCCTTTTGAGCCTTGCCCAACCCTTTCTCTGAGAATCTTTCTTAGCATATTGGTGAATAATTTGTCTTGGACACATACAATATCTTTCATCTGGAGATCTTAAGGAGACTTAATGACAACCAAGCTTCATTATTTCTGTTTTGTGTACAAGGAAACTGACTCACAGCAGGGTTCAGCAATTTTCTTATTCATGCTGGGAGTTATTACCAGAACCATGAATGAAACTTAGGGTGAGTTTCTATTTCATAAACTATTAAACCCTGGACCCTTTATAGTCATAGAGTTTACAAAAATAATGACACCTTAGTGCTGAGATTTCATTCCTTTATTCTATTATTAAATCTTGGCTTTTGTGGGACAGAAGCATCTCATTACGAAACCTGCTTGAGTTATTCTGCAGTACACGAGATGGGAAGAGAGGTCGTGTGTTTTATTGGTGATGCCCAGACCACTCTGGCTTCATTGTTTCCCTCTGCCCATCCATTATCACATATCTGAGTCCCTATGACGTCATCTGTAAAATGGGCATAGTAGCATTACCATTAACAAAAGGCAGTTCGGAGAAGGTGGTTTCTATAAAGCACATTGCCTAGCCCATAGAAGTCCTTATATGTAATACTAATTGTTAAAATCCGTAAGTGCCACGAAGCTTTGAATTTAAAATTGGCTGGAAAAGGAGCCTCAGAGAGACAAGAGGGGGATCCCTATTTGCTTAGTTCGGTCTGTGAAATCTTAGGAGATTATGAAAGGTATTGCGGCGAATGGATGTTAAGTCGACAACCACCTCTTAGAAATGGGCCAGGAGTGAAGGGACAGGAAAAGAAATAGACAAAACCCCTATGATATGGGTGGGCGTTCCCAGGCCCACATTATAACACGAGGAGTATCTACAATACATAATGAGCTCGTATAAATCAGTAATAAAAAAGCAACTCCAAAGACAAAAGATATTAACGATTGATTTCAGAAGAAATAGAAACAGGAAGTGTCCACCTTCAGTAATGAAGGGAACACTAATTAAAACAAGATGTGATTTTATTTGCCTATGATATTGGCAAGAATTTAAAAAATATATTTAACATTGGCAAAGGCAATGTTGGGATGATCCCCGCAGATAAAAGACAATTGGTCCATTCCCGGGTCTTGGTCATTTGGATCCTTCTGAACAGCCCAGCCATAAACATCTTCATGCAAGCCTCCCCCGCCTCCCGCCCCCCACCCGATCATTTCCTTAGAAATGCATTCCTTAAATGGGTTTACTGGGTCAAAGGGGCTCAAAGAACAGTTTCATAGTTCTGGCACATATTTTTCAGATTGCGCCCTGGGTGGATCTGGCCAATGGCACGCGCGCGAGGGCAGGAATGTGGACAAGCAGACCCCCTAACTGCCCCCTTCCGCCCCCCGATAGGCAAGGACGTCTCGCCACCCAGCAGATGGAAAGCATTTTTCTATCGCCCCCTTGTTCTCCAGACCAGTGCTTGGGGCCGGGCTGGGAGACGACTGTTAGGGACCCGCAGAAAGGGCCGAGGGAGCCCAGGACGCCTGCCCCGGGGGCGGCAGCAACTTACCCAGGCCCCCTCGCCCCGGGACTGGGGTTCCGCGCGGCGGGGCTCCCGCACCCCCAGACCCAGCGCACACCCTCCGGCCGGTCCAGAGGGCTTCGCAGCCCACCCGGAGCCCCGGCCGGAGCGGAGGTCTGCAGGCGGGGGCAGCGCCCCGGGGTCGCTATTAGGGGGCGCGGGCGCCCCAGGCCCGCATAGCTGCGCACTGAGTCAGCGGCCGGGGTGGGGGGCGGCCGGCCCCTTCCCCCCAAGCCCCCCCGGCGCGGGGGCGTCGGCCGGGGGGGGGCGCGGGGGCGGGCGGCCTAGGAGTCCGCGGGGTCTCGGCCGACGCGGGCCGGGGGCGCGCGCTCCCCTCCCCCGCGGGCCGGCGGTGGCCGCGCTCCGGCCCTTTACCCTCCGGGGACGCACAGCGGGCGGGAAGGCGGCTGGGAAGGGAGAAAGGCGCCGCGGAGCAGACTGAGGAAACGCAGAAAGTATATAAAAATACCCAAACACACTCTGCGGCAGCAGGAGGGGGCCCGGGGGCGGGCGCGGCGGCGGGGCGGGGCGGGGCGGGCGGGCGCGGCGGCGGGGCGGGGCGGGGCGGGCGAGCGGGCGCGCGCGGGGCGAGCGGGCGCGCGCGGGCTGGGCGAGCGCGGGCTGGGCGGGGCGAGCGGCCGCGCGCCGGCGGCCGCGCGCGGAGGGGCTTGTGGGTAGCAGCGCGCGGCCGGACACGAGCGCCGCGCGGGAGTGCGTGAGGGGCGCGGGCGGGCGGCTGGACGCGGGGGCCGGCGGCGAGCATGGGAGCCGGCCGGCGGCGGCCGTAGCGGCTCGAGCCTGGGCTTCAGCTCCCGGAGCCCCAGCGGGCGGGGCGGCCCGGCGCCGGGCCGGGCGGCGGCGCCCCTTCCCCGCTCCCGCCCCGGAGTCCTGAGGGAGCTCGCGGCGGACGGGCGCACCGGGCGGCGCGAAGCGGACCGAGGGGCGGGACCGTCGGGGCCTCGCGGCTCCCGGCCGGGCCGCCGGCCCCGGGGCCGCCCCAGGCCAGGGGCCCGCGTGGAGCCCCGCAGCCGCCGCGGGAGGCGGGCGGTGGGCCCGGGCCGAGCCTCGCCCGGAGCCGGCGGCCCGGGGGCGGCGCTAGGCCCCGCGGCGGCCGGGCCGGAGCTCGGGGAGCGGAGTGCGGCCCGGCGGCGGCATGAGCCGAGCCCCCCCGGCGGGGAAAATGCCCGGCGCCCCCGAGGCCGTGCCGGGGGACGGGGCGGGCGCGGGCCGCCAGAGGAAGCTGGAGGCGCTGCTCCGAGACCCCCGCTCCCCCATCAACGTGGAGAGCCTGCTGGTAGGTGCCCGCGCGGAGCCTGCCCCCGGCGTGCCCACCCGGCCGTGGGGGCGGCGCGCCCCGCCTCGCGCGCTTCCGGCAGCCGGAGCAGCCCGCGGACGAGCGCCCGAGCGGAGACCCCCGGCCGGCCCTGGCCCGGCCCTCCCGGGGCGGTGTCTCTCGGGCAGCCCGGCCTGGAGCGCCGGGGCAACCCCCGCCCACCCTGCCCGGGCTTGGGGAGGCGGGGCCGGCTGCGCTCGCCCCCCAGGCGCGCCCCCTGGAAGCGGGTGGTCCGCGAGGGGACCGGGTGCACCCGAGAAGCCTGGCGCGGCCCCTCCGGGAGTCCCCACCTGGGGCGCGACCGGGCGCTGCCCCGCCCCGTCGCCCTGTTGTCGGGGCGCGCCCCAGTGCGTGTCGCCGGCTGGAGGGGCGGTCTCCGCGCGGTGGGCGCCCCAGCCCCGAGCCCCGCTCGCTGGGAGCCTGGAGCGGCTCCGCGGCAGCTTCGGAAGGCCAGATGGGCAGCCGCGGGGGGCAGCGCGCCCTGGCTGGAGAAGGGGGCGCCTCTCCCGAGGCGGGAGTGCTGGCGCAGGCTTGCTCCCCGCTGCTCGTGGCGGGGTGCGCGGGGCGCTTCGGGCGGCCGGCCCCTGTGCGGTGGCTGCTCTGGTGGGGACAGGCGGGAGGATGCGCTGGCGACCGGGCCCCTCGCGAGCACTGGGGCGCGGCTGGGTGGGGGCCCGGCGGCGTGGGCATCCCGCGCCCGCACTCGTGCTCCCGTCCGCTCCTCCGGAGGGGCCCCCGCCACTGGCTGCCTGTGCCCGAGAGGCTGTTAGTTACCCTTGGAGCTTTCTGGAACCGTCGGCCGAGTGACTCAGTTGAGCGTCTCTGCCCCGCTCTGCCCTCGCGGGCTGGCCCCGTCGCGGCGGGGTGCTGCCGGGGGGCGCGTGGGGCGGGGGCGCCCTTCCTCGGCCCGGGCGGGGACCGGGCTTCTCTCCCGGCATTTTCTCTTGGTATTTCGCTAGCGAGACGTTGACCTAAGGCCAGAAAGCGCAGTTAAAAATAGTGGGGCAGATCTCAAGCGGTCGGCAGCTTCACATTCAAGCCCAGATGGAGATTTCTTGCACTTTCAGCTCTTGGGACGTCAGTAATGTCCGCCCTTGATTATTGAGGGGGCTCTGAACTTGAACCTCAAGAATTTATACATGCGGCAGGACCAAACCTTCTGTTTTATTAAAGTACCCCCTAAATTACTACCGTGAAGGCTGTTCTTAAAAATGCAGCTTCCGACTTTACACGTGCTCAGTGAGCAGTTTGATCCTTTGGTTTATTGAGTAGCTAATACAGTGAAGACACTTTGTACTTTTATTGGAGTGATGTGTTCCTGGTAGGGGAGTTGATATCAGATGCTGCCTAGTGGACAAACTTTTGTGCTGATTTTAGCTGCTTAAATAATGTGGTTCTGAGTTGCATTCAATGTTACCAGTTGCAAAGTCGCACCTTAGTCTTTAGAGTTTGCTGTACTTCTGTTACACATTGATGAGGCAAAAAAAGTCTAAATTATATCTATTTATAATTTATAACATATATTAGAATGTCTTTTTTATTGTGTTGATATACCTATGATATAAAATTTACTTTTTAAGTCATTTTTAAGTATACAGTTGAGTGGCATTAATCTTCACATTCTTGTGCAGTCATCACCAGAACTTTTCCCTCCTTCCAGTTGGAAACTGTGAGTAAATCTTTCAGAGAGTGTTAGAAAAACATATTTCCTGAAATACTGATGAAATAATGACTGCTGTCACTTTAAAGATTTGAAGCCTTATTTAGCCTGCATATCACAGTCGGCCATCATCTTACTGGCCATCATTTTTGTTTTAGTTTTACTGTAGAAAATATTCTTTAACAGAGAAAACTTAAGTCTTATAAAAACACAGTTGTGAATCTTACTGTTTCATTGAGAAGCTCAGAAAGAGCCATTTAAAGTTGGTATACTGTCTAAGATGACAGAAGTAAGAAGATGAAATACACCAGGAATTACTGTCTGATTATTTTCTAGTAGGCTAGGTCTGGATGGTAAAAATTGTATTTGTAGAAAAAAATGTTTTATGAGATAACATGTAGAGTGCTAAGCTTAGTGCTTGGTACCATGTAGGGCTCATTAAATTTAGCTTACTTCTGTGTGCTTAAGCATATTTTTAGTTAATTACTTTAAACTTTCTTTGGAAAGGAAAGTGTTTTTACTGGCCACTATTTCTTGCCATATAATTTGAATGTGTAGCAGTATCATTTGAATTTGCTATCAGAAGAATGTAGCAATCATCTGGCACAGACAGCTGGATTCCAAGACTGTAACAGTGTAGACTCGAAATTGCCTTTTTTCTCTACATAGTCTCCTTGCTTTAAGTAGATCCTTAAATTAGTCTGAAGATAACATTTCCTTTGTCCTTGCAGATTATGAGCTGCTTCGTATTATCTAAAAATAGAGTTTTGAGAGAGGTTTGCTTCTGTAATCTTTTTGGTGGGGAGTGGAGGGAGGGTCTTCCATGATAGACTTTTGCAGCGATTGAAACTTTTGGTTCAGCACCGATGTTTTGTCAAGATTCAGCTTCTCATACGGCGTACCTAAATATTATGGTAATAAGAATTGTATTTAGTGTTATACTAGGGACATATCTTTCTGAAGGTTCGTGCTTTTGGGTTTTTAATTTTGCTTTTTAAATAAGAGCAAATGGTTATAATAACCTGTGGGATTCAGGCTTAGGTAAACTTAAGACTGATGTTGATGGGGAAAGGTGATTACAAATTTATTTACAATTAAAGTTACTTAGAATACAAAGTTTATTTGATTGATTTTTCTATACCTGTGAACTTTATGACAATACTTAATACAGTGCTTTAGCCTCTTTCAGATTGGTGCTAGTTATTTGCCTGATTAAAACAAAATTGTATGTGTATTTTTCCCCACTGTAATAAGTGTGAATATTATAAAGATGGAAAAATTAAATAGAATAAACATTGAAAAAATTGCTTCATACATGCTTTTTATAGTGTGTATTAAAGGTGGGTATTTATAGCATAAATAGGATTACGATAAAACCTGCATTTTGATGGTCTGGAAATCTTTAAAGAAAATGAGTTATTTAGGCTTAAAAAAAGTAAGGAACCTACTATTTAGGTGAAGTTGAATCTCTTTGAAAATACAAGTTCACCACCTTTTACCTACAATTCTGATAGAGATAGAGTTCTGAAGACCAAGTGTTTGGTACAGCTTTATTTCTTGGTAAAAGTCAGCCTGATCTGATGTTAGAATATAGTCAGTTCAGCCCTTTTTGGTGTAGGTAGTAATAGTTTTCTGTGGGGAAATATATTCATATATTTGCTTTCAGGGTGCTACCTCAGATACCCAAGAGGGTTTTCATGACTGTACTGTATGTGGTGCATGTACTTTATTACCCCTCTAAAATCCAAAACATTCTGCATTTGGAAACATTCTGTCCCAAGGTAAGACCAGTATAGATTTAAGTAAGGAATATAGACTTACATATATCTTAAATAGTTGTAAATATTGTGGATAATTATCTTAGAGTCTAAGTTTTTTTGAGTGAGTCTTGATGAGACAGCCCTCTTTGCTCATTTTGAATTCCAGAACATACTAAACATTAAGAGATTATAGTACGCAAATGTGAATTATGAGCGTAAAAACATTCATGAAATCGCTGCTTGAATTAATGACTGGACTACCAGCTTGTTGAATTCCCCTGTCTGCCGCTGCTCAATTCGGTCGTCCCGCATCCTCCCTCTGCTGCCCCCCAACATTTTATTATTGCTCCTTTATTTTATTTCATAGATTACCCGTTTGTATTATCCCACATAGTGTTGCTTTGTTTAATTTTACTTGTTCTTTTAACTAATTATAAAAGGTTAACATTTGTATATTTTCTTTCGTGACTTTTTTTTCACTAATAATTAGGTTTCTAAGTTTACCCACATTGTGGGGTATTCATTTTCCCTGCTACCATAAACAACAATCGGTTGCTTCAGTCTGCTTGATGGATTTTTAGATTGTTTTACTTTTTTTTTTCCTCTATTATGGGAAGTGTTGCTGTGAACATTTCCGGAACACAAGGAAAGTTTATCTAGGCTACAAGTGGAATTGTTGGATTTTAAGATATACTTAAAATTTCAACAAGGAAATGGGTAACATTTAAATACCACCCCCCCAACATTTTATTATAGAAAATTTCAAAGTGTAGAGAGGTTGAAAGCATTGACAGTTTCGGTTTTATTTCAAGTTGCAGATATTAATATACTTCTTTAAACACTTCAGAATGCATTTCATTAACTAGAGTTCAGTATTTGCTTAGTTTTTTAAGACTAAATTTACATGCAATGAAATGCATAAATCTAGTATATCTAACTTAATGAGCTTTGGCAATGCACACACCTGTTAATGCAAATTCTTATCAAAATATTGACTATTACTGTGTTAACCCAGAAATCTCCCTCAGATGCCTTTTCAGCTAATTCCACAAATCATTCCTTTAGAGTCAGTGATTTTTTAGAGTCCTGATTTTTTATTTTGCCTCTCCTAAAACTTCATGTAAATCAAATCCTATTATAGCAGGTGCTCTTGTATCTGACTTCTTTAGCTCAGCATAGTTTTTTTAAGGTGTAATATTGCATGATATGTTTTAGTGTCAGCATAGTTTCTGAGATCGATTCTTGTTATTGTGTGTATCAATAGTTTCTTGCTTTTTTTAATGCTGAGCAATATATTCTATGTATGTGTAAGCCACAGTTTGTTAGTCATCTGTTGATGGATACCTGGGTTGTTTTCAGTTTTGGCTGCTATGTGTTATATACTTTGGCTCTTAATAACGCTTGCTGCGAACAGTCTTGTATTGTCTTCGTGAGGACATGTTTTCATTTCTCTTAGGTAAATATTTAGGAGTGGAATTGCTAGGTCACAGGATGGATATGTATGTTTAGTTCTTAAGAAACAGGGATCTCTCCCCAAAGAAGTCGTAACATTTTATACTGCCGCCAACAGTGAACAAGTTTTAATTACTTCCCAATATTGAGTCTTTTAAATTTTAGCAATTTGTGGGACGGTATTGGTATCTCACTGTGATTTTATTTGCACGTCCCTAATAACAAACGATGTATTCTTCCTTGCACTTACTGGCCATTTGTGTACTTCCTTTGTGAAGTAGCTTTACATTTTTTGCTCATTTGGAAAACTGGGTTTATTTTTTATTTGTTTCTAATACTGAATTGTACAGGTTCTTACGTGTTCTAGATATCAGTTCTTTGTCAAATATGTTTGAAAGTATTTTCTCCTAATCTGTTACCTGTTTATTTTTAAATCAGTTTTTAGTTGCCTTTTTCTGCCTAAGAAACCTAGTCCCATGTCAAAAAGATAGTCTCTTTTTTTTTCTCTAGAAGCTTTATAGTTTAACTTTTACATTTACGTCTAGGGCACCTGTTAAGCCAATTTTAGTGTGTGCTTTGAGTTAAGGGTCAAGGCTTAATTTTTGCCCACATTTCCCATACCCCGTTATGGAGACGATATGCAGCGTCAGATTGTGCTCCCCCCCCCCAGCTTTACTGAGGTTGATTGACATGTGACATACTCATTTAAGGAATGTAATTGATTAATTGAGAAGAACATTTGAGAATTTGCTTAGCAACTCTCAGTGTCTCAGTCAGCATTTCTAACTATAGTCATCAGCAACAATTAAAAAAATTCTCTTCTTTCCTAATTGGATTGATTGCTTGGTGCCTTTGTTGAAAATCAGTATAATGATAGATGGACTTTTTATTTGCATTTCTGCCACCTTGGTAACTATATCAAATCTTTAGTTGTGCTACCGTTTGAACCATACTCTATTCAGAAATTTTTTTATACATCTTTTGTTATAGTGTTAAATGTTTAATATCTTCATTCTCTTAAAAAAAAGGCTCTCAAAGAGTTTTAGACTTTTTAGTTATGAAGCAGATGGTGGATATTTTCTTTATTTTTAAGAGATTATATATGGACTTGGAACTAATTTCTAACTTCATTATTGAGGTTAGTTTTTTATGCCATGGAAATGAATGGGAGAATCTTGTCCAGCAGTACTTTACTGCGTTAAGATGAAAACAGACCAGAATAGGTGTTTATTACCTGACTGATTGTGATAAGGAATTCATAATACTACTAGGCATTGTTGTTTTTTTTCCCCTATACTTCTTGGTTTTAGAGTTTAATGAACAGAATTTAAGTTCTTTTAGGACATGTTTTTTTTTTTTTGGGGGGGGTCTTGTTGTGTCTTGTAAATAAACCCAAATGCTAAACATAAATAAGTAAACCCAAATGCTTATTTTTTTTGTTCCCTTTGTATTACTTGAAACAGTTACAGAAAGAGGGTAATTTAGAGTTATTGTCTTTTTTCTTCTGTATCTACTAGTAGTGTTCATTTAGCAAAGGAAAGCAACATGGGGCCTCCCTGGTGGCACAGCGGTTGAGCGCTGTGCTGTGGAGCTATCGGCAGTGCACGATGCGAGTTCGATGCCCAGCCAGGGGGAATCCCACATGGTGCGGCAGACCTCTCCTGCCTGGCCTGCTGCTCCCCTCAGCAGTGTGTTTCTGATCTGCCTGTTCTGCCCCCCACTCTGTCTCTGGTGAACCCTCTCGCCACCCCATGCCTCTGGCCTGTAACCCCAGCTTGTATGTATAAATAAATAAATCTTTAAAAAAAAAAAAGGAGAAGCAACATGTAGTATCTTTATTCTACGAAGTCTTTGATAATTGTTGGTTGAATGAAAAAATATTGCCCCGAGATGTAGTGCAATTGACAGGGTACATTTCAGTCTCTTACTTGATCTTAGAATTAGTCCTGAAATAAAAGTCTGACAGTTGAGAGTAGTCAGAAGATACTGGACATAGTCAGGTATCATTGTTTACTGGCTTTATAAGTTCTTTTTATTGATATATACATACAGTAAAGTTCACCCATTGTAAATGTGCTGGATATTGATAGTAAATTTAGAGAATTATGCAACCATCATCACAAACCATTTACATTTAAACCCCCACGTTCCCTTAAGCATGCTTGTGGTCAGTCTTCCTCCTTAGTCTAGACAACCACGGATCTCCTTTCTGTTTTTATGAATTTTTGTTTTTTTGAAATTCCATGTAAGTAAAATCATATAATATGTAATCATTTGTTCTGGCTTCTTTTATCCAGCATGTTTTTGATGCCTGTCTGTGTTGTAGCATGTCTGCAATTTGTCCTTTTTCAGTGTTTCATTGTACCATTCCATTCACTTTTTGTTTATGATTCACTATATATATGGACATATTTTTTTTTTTTCTCTTGGCTAGATTTCAGGGACTGAGATTGTCAGGTCATATGGTAAAGAGGCTTAACTTTTAAGAAACTGGTAAACTATTTTCCAAAGTGACTGCAGCATTTAGCATTTCTACCAGCAAATTAGGAGGGTTCCATTTTTTCCTCATCCTCTGTCTCTGTGATTGTAGCCACTGTAGTCCATTTTGCTAATGATAAATGATACTGAGTATTGTTTCATGCACTTGTTAATTTTGTCTTTGATACCTATACGAATAATGAGTGTGGTCTACCTTGAATCAATGTATTTAAATTGTTTTTTGTTTTTGTGCAAGGAGTTAGTGATTAACTGGTGAAAGGAGTTTGAGTTTGTATACCACAAGCCAATTCTAATGTTTAAAAATGGAATACAAATAAATATAGATCAGAGCCTTTTGTAGGTAGAATTAGCCTACTGAGTATTCTCTCCACTAAGCATATTTTTAAGACCTTGTTATGGTATACCTTTTGCTTCCAAGTAATGATTGCGCTTTGCCCTTGTAATGGCAGTGAGACTTCTCATGGGTCTATATGTAAGCTATAATCAAGTGGAGGTACTTCTAACTTAACTAATTTACTGACTTACTGAATTTCAAAAGTTTCTCCATTCTTTTCTATGTTCATTTTTCCTTTTTTGATTACTTTGAGCATGCTAAGACTAAGCTTATAAACTTTTCTCATCTTGATCCAACATTTATCATTATGCTTTTCTGTTATACATGAAGATTACAAAGCAATTCTTAGTAATTAATTTAGTAACTTGTTTCTGTCAGGGTGTTTTAAGCACTATGTAGTACACTTTGTGTATACTTTGAAAACCCAATTGAGTTTAACAAATATAAATGTTGTCTATTCACGGATAACATGTCATTGAATATTGACTTGTGGGATTACATTCTGCACAAAATTTTGGATTTTATCCAAAATACGATTTTTTTTCCCCTTCAGGTGTAAAAGTAGCTGCCTTAAGTACTTAAATGCATTCTGTCAGGATGTGAACCATCTGTTTTGCCTTAGATTTCAGGGTGATTCCTCTAGAAGTAATACCAAAAATATGCTTATTGAAGCTGAAGTTTTCCCTTAGCTTTAGATGATTATAATTTTTTGAGTTTTTATCAAAGATAAACACTTTCATCTTTAATAAAAGATTAAAGACTTTTTTTGAGCACTCAAGAAAAATTGAAAAGTATTTTAAAAAATACTTCAGCTATTTAAATATATTAAAGATGAATAAAAAGTTTTGGTTAGTGTTATTAATTATAAAAAGACAGTGCACTGGCACAGTTTACATGTGGCCTGCAAGCTCTAGTGAAATGTGTTTTTGTATGTTGAAAGCCCTGCACAAGTATTGAAAATAGTGAATTTCTAAGTACTCAATATAATTTTGAAAGGTGTTTCACCTTTTTAGGATAACATTATTATATAATTTGTGGCACTTTTGTCTTTTACACATTTGAAATGCATGGCCATATTTTACATTATCTAGTTCAGGTTGAAATTGAGTGGTTAATGAATGGTGTGTTATGGTTGACTAACTTGCCTTAGTTGGAAGAATAAAGATTTAAAATTTTTTCATTGTCAACCTTTAGATTTTATCAAGTGCTGCTAAAACGCCATGCAGTCAGCACCAATGGGAATTAGTAAAGGTCAGAGGCAAAGGTATCAAAATTGTGATTTCTTTTCAGGTAAATTAAATAGAAAATAAAATTGGGGAAAGAGAATGCAAAATATAAATGTAATGTTAAAAACTAATCTAGCTTTAGAAAAAATTGTTTGGAATTAACATAATATTTTAAATTGCTTCTAACTATCTAACACATGAACTTTGACATTTTTGTATTGCTGTCTCAGTGACTATATTTCTCAAGATGTAGTCACTGAAATTAATATGCAAACGAAATAATGAACTTTCTCTAAACTTTAGAACATGATATGATCCAATATTTGTTGTATTCATTGTGAAACAAATTTTAAAACCCTTACATCCTTTCAAAAACATTATTTTTAATTATTTATTTTTATATATTTTATATCATTGCTCATTTTTGTACAGTGTTTGCTTTCTTTGCTTTCTCTGTAGTCTTCATAGAATTCCCACCACCATTTCACCCATGCACCAGCACCTTAGTCCCTTGTGCTCTTTCCTCCCTTGTTTTGATCTCTCGCCCTCCCCTTCCCCTGCAGAATGTCTCTGATTTATATTTGCCTGTTTATTTTTGTTTTGTTGTGTTTTTTATTGTTGTTATTTTTTCCCCTGAACACTTATTTGGTTCCCCTATATTCCTGCTGTAAGTGAAACCATCCGATATTTTTCTTTTTCCTTCTGACCTATTTCGCTTAGTCCCTTCTAGCTCCATCTATGTTGCTGTGAATGGCATTAGTTTATCTTTTTGGTTGCTGAATAGTATTCCATTGTGTATATATGCCACATCTTCTTGATTAGTCATCTATTTTTGGGCATTTGGGTTGTTGCCAAATCTTACCTATTATAAATAGTGCTGCAATAAATATAGGGGTGGAGGTATACTTCTGAATTAATGTTTTTGTATCCTTTGGGTAGATTCCTAAGAATGGAATTGCTGGGTCATATGGTAGCTCCATTTTTAGTCATCCGAGGAACCTCCACAGAGCTTTCCATAGTGGTTGGACCAGTTTGCATTCCCACCAGCAGTATAGCAGAGTTGCTTTTTCACCACATCCTCGCCAACATTTGTTGTTACTAGTTTTTTTGATATGTGTCATTCTCACTGGTGCAAGGTGGTATCTCATTGTGGTTTTGATTTGCATTTCCCTGAATATGAGGGATGTGAAAGACATAATTTTAAAAGAAGTGATAATTTAATAATTGTATTGAAAACATTCCCTAATGGGTTAAAATAAAAAGGTAATCATCTACCTATCTATCTGGTTATTTAAAAGCTTAATTTAACATCAGTATAATCTATCTTGTTATTTAAAAGCTTAATTTAACATCAGTATAATTTACAGCCTCACTTTCACAGAGCATTTTTAAGTTAAGATTTTTCTGATCTGTATCTACTAAAGCCAAATCTAAGACTCTGATTTCCAAACTTTCTTATACACAGTACTCTCCTGGATTGGTTTACAGATACAGATGTCTGGTTTCCACCCCAGACTTTCTAATATAATTGGATGTGGTGTGACCTGGGAATTTGAAGTCTTAAAAATTCCACAGACATGGACATTGTCTTTTTTGCACAACTTTTACTAAGTCTTTTGAGATACTTCCCTCTCCAGTGTATAATGGCAACTCGTAAGGAAAACTGATTGTACCAGTTGCAGAAAAGGAGGCAGTGGTTCTAGGCAATAAGATCACTGTAGTGGGGGCTAGACAAGTTGGTATGGCAGGTGCCATTAGCATTCTGGGAAAGTCTTTGGCGGATGAACTTGTCCTTGTGGATGTTTTGGAAAATAAACTGAAAGGAGAAATGGTAGCTCTGCAGCACAGGAGCTTATTTCTTTAGGTGCCTAAAATTGTGTCAGAGAAAGATTGATTACTCTGTGGCTGTGGATTCTAAGATAATGGTGGTAACTGCAGGAGTCCTCCAGTAGGAGGGAGAAAGTTCTCTCGATCTGGTACAGAGGAAAGTCTGGTACAGTTTCCTTCAAATTGATTATCCCTTAGGTTGTTCAGGCACAGTCTTGATTACTTCATCATTGTGATCTCCAACCTGGAATCTTAGTGCAATTTCACCCAAGTACCACGCGATTGGAAGTGGGTATAATCTGGGTTCTGCTCCAGTTTGCTCTCTGGTGGCTGGAAAGCTTGGCATTCACCCCAGCAGCTGCCATCAGTGGATTTGGGGAGACTGTGGTGACTTAGTGTGGCTATGTGGAGCCCAGGAACTGAAGCCAGAAATGGGAACAGACAGTGCTAGTGAAAATTGGAAGGAACTGCATAAAATGGTGATCGAAAGTGCCTCTGAAGTCATCAAACTAAAAGGATACACCAACAGAACTATTGGATTAAGTGTGATGATCTCATTTAATCCATGTTCAGAAATCTGACCAGGCAGGATTCATCCAGCTTCAGCCGTGGGGAGAGGTGTATCACATTGAGGATGAAGTCTTCTTGAGCCTTCCATGTAGCCTGAATGCTTGGGTTAGCCAGTGTTATCAGCCAGGAGCTGAAGGATGATGCAGTCGTGCAACTCAAGAGACGTGCAGATGCCCTGGGGGACATCAGAAGGACCTGGAAGACCTGTGGTTGGTGGCCGCTGCACTGTAGAGACGCCTTAAAGCTGCGCTCTGACTAACCGCGAGCCTGCAGGGTCCATCCACGCACGTGTCACCGCCTGCTTTATCTTCTTAGTAATCGCTGTGAATTTGGACCCACGGAATCGAAACCCACACTTGGTTTAATGCACGGATAGGCGGCCTTGAACAAGTAAAATTAATTACTGTGTTATGAAAAACAATTCTACAGGTAATTGTCAAATCAGGAAAGTGTGGGAACCACTGCGCTCAGCGCAGTTCAGAGCTTCATAGAGTGGCCCTGGGCTCCGAAAGTGTCCAAAAAGGGAGAAAACCTTCTTTCCTTTTTTTTTTTTTTTTCCTTTGGTGACTCACGAAGGCTTAGGTGAATCTAGAAAGTCAGAATTTTCTCATGGGAGCAGAATCACAGCGAGGCTGTTTGACAGAAATTGTGTCAGGTCTTTTGATTTAGATGTGGCTGGACCAACAACTTGCATTTAAACAAGCATCTCAGGCCTTTTTTTTTTCTTTCTGAAGATTTATTTATTGCATGTAAGAACTGGGGTGTAGGCCAGAAGTGTGGGAGGTGAGAGGAGCAGAGTGTGGAGAACAGGTGGATTCACTGAAATCCACTGCTGAGGGGAGCAGTGGGGAGACAGGAGAGGTCTGCTGCGCCCTGTGGGAAGCTCCCTGGCCGGGGATTGAACTCAGGCCACAGCAGTGATAGCGCCGAAGTAACCCTTCCGCCACCAGTTGGTTCCCTCGGGTCATTTTGATGCAGGTAATCTGCAGGTCAAAATCTGAAAATCAGTATAGGTGTGGCTGCTTCTACTGACTGGAAAAATAAAAAACAAACATCTCTTTGGCACACAGTTGGATATGTGAACTGACATGGAGAGATGGAAGATATTTCTGAAATATCAAGGGTCATCATATTTTACAACTTTTAGAGGTCCATAGGAATCACACTGAGGTTTCTCTTTTTCTTATTTTAGAAAAAAATTTAATTTGCCAAGTAATTCTGGAGAATCAGAAAAGATACACCAAATAGAAATGAAAAAAAATTTATTATGGTAAAATTTAAATATTTTAAATTTCAATATGAAAGTTATTACATCTTAGCTTTCTGTGAGAAATATAGTCTACAGAAACATATTGGCCTAAATATATAATTTTGATGATTCACATTTAATAAATAGTGATGGGAAAAATAGTGATGGTCTCTTGAGTCACTGAGAGTTGATTTCATTTGGGGAGAAAGTTTTCACTAGAAATGTATGGTCCTTCAGAGATTGGCCTCAAAGCAGGATTGTAAATATACATCTGTGATTGTGACTGTTTAGAAAACAATAAAATCATTTGAAAATTATTTTGTGATCTTTTTTAAAATAAGCAAAAAAGAAAAAATTCAAAATCCTTAAATGAAACAATTTTGAAATTTTATTTACAAAACAGCCTTTATGTTATTAGTTGCATTAAATAATAATAGTAGTCATTAGCATATCACTGTTGCACACTCTTTCCAATTATTTCTCTTTATATCATCCAAAATTTTAAAAACCCAACAATTCATAAACAGTGGATAAGAATGTTTATATTAATCACTCTTTAAAGTATTTGCATATCAGATTTCTTACTGTTGTGCCATTTTGATTTTGGTGTTTAAGAGGTATGTCCATATTTCAGACATCTGAAAATTAGCATTTGCGTTTCTTGATTTTTGTGATAATAGTTCTAACTTAAGGGACTAGCAGTAGTGATTTTTGTCTTTCTTTAGTATCTAAAATATTCAGCCACTTGCTGTTTGCAGATTTTATTTCATCTTGTGGCTAATACAAGTGCACACAGCTGTGGCCAAGGCACAGTACATAAATAAATACATAAATTAAAAATTTGATTGATATTTACAAGGCTCTAGAATGACACTTAGTAAGAAAATCTTTAAGGTCCTAAAAATTTGTGACAGTTTATCTTTAAAGTATCCATACTTTCCAAAATCATGGCTGAATAGAAAGATAAAGACAAATATGAAACAATCTGAAACTGGGTGGCCATTCTCCCACTGACTTTTAATATACGTGTGTTTATCTCGGAAGCTTGTTACTTGTGATTTGTTAGCGCTGTTTTTCTGACTCAGAGGCATGAATAATCTGGCGCCTAGACTGCCTGTTCAGTAGGCCTTAATGTTGCACAAGGTGCTCCGGCATTTCTAAATATTTGACAAAATGAAATTTGACATCCACACTAAACCATGCTGACACATTTTTCTGATTATAGCATAAGTGGGATATGTAATTCATGACTGCGACAGTTAAAGTTGGGGTATGAGTATATTTTAATTGTTATATTCAGGCCAAAAAAAAAATTTAGTCACAAAAGCAAGATGTCATTATAAAAGAATGAGAAAACTCACCAAAAGGGTTTGATGATTCTGAAAAACAGTTTCTTCTGCAAACATATATTTCTGTTAAAAAAGGAGCAGCTATAAAATTTTAAATTTTGCAGGCATTACTGAAAACAGAATTTCTTTCAGAGGGAAGGAAAATCATAAAGTAAAATGCCGAATAAACTGTTAAGAAGTAATTACTGTTATTTTGGGGGAAGTTGGGGAGAGGGGGTTGTTATACATTTTAGCATAGGGAAACTTTGTCTTTGAAGATAAGGTGAATATAAGTCTCTGACGTGAATTTAAAGAGAGAGGGAGAGGAAAAGAGAATTTTAAATAAACAGAATTGTTCAGTTTGGTTCAAGTTGTAACAAACCTCTGAAACAAGTTTGAAGTATGATCAATGACTTATTTCAAATTACTTTGTGTAAGTAAAATCCCTTTAAGTCTGTAAAATGTACCCATGTTTAGCATATATTAACATAAAAATACAACTGAATTTCTTTCCTTAAGGATTTTTTAAGGAAGTAAAGGATGAGAAAATGAAGGAAATGACTTGAATACTTTCAACTATATTTTTAAACAAAGGGAAGCAGAGTAGTGTAATGAAAAGAACACTGGCTTTGGGCTCAGAAGAGCTAAGACTGGCATTAGAGATTATCTTTTTGACTTTGAAGACTGTCAGTCTCAAGGAGATATGAAGATCAAATACAGAGAAACTAGCTATATGTACTCGTGCTCTTTTTTTAAGACACTTTTTAAATGACACTTGAACTCTCTGTAAATCAACCCAGGTCGTATATATCTGTGTTTTCAAAAGGTGTATGCATACAGAATCAAGCTCCTAATGTTAGTCTGTTTTTCCCCAAAAGGTATATTACTGGCTCATATTAGGTTCTCTGAAGTATAACTCAATAAATGAAAGTCACTTTCATTTTGATTTGTTCATTCTCTGAGAATAGTTGGTTGTAGTGAGTGAATTTTTGCTTATATTTTTTAGACTATCTTATTGCATACCAATTATCACTTTTTCCCAGCTAAGATTTCTTCCTTTTGAGTAGGTATGATGTTGAACCACCAAAACAGAGTCTGGTGTTCTTAGGCAATATGAAATTTCAGAAACCCTTTCAGGTAAATATAGGAAAAAGTCAAGACAATTTTTAGATATTTATCCTCTTGCAAAAATGTTAATCTTGCCTTATATAAGGTTTTTAAAAGAGCGTTAGGGTTGCGCCAGCAGTTGTTACCTATAGCTTGAATTTAGCAGCTTCTGGTCTGCATTTAGTAGCAAAGGTAAGTGTAGAAACGACTATGAAGAGTAGCTTGGAAGAAGCAAAATACAGATGCTGCTCTGTTTTCTCTTACACAGATTCTGGCTTACAGGCATATCAGGGAAAATTAAATTTTGTCATGCAGAAGAATATGTACAAGTAACATACTAGTATGTGCCGTGCGCATTCTCCGCGGCTGGGCTTTGTGATCAGTAACTTGAATTTTCTTCAACCATGTAATTTCAGAACTAATTCTGGAATTTAGAATCTGGTAACAGAACTGGGCTTATTGCTTAACTCTGTTGTTAACCATTTAACAACCTTGTGGACTTAGAATTTGTATTTCTGTGGGCTAGGAAAAACTGGATTAGTATTTAGGTATAATTAAAATGAATATGAGGAGAAGCCTAATTGGTAGCCACTGTTCTGGTGACACGTTCTATACTCTCCCTGTTCGTATGAATTAGGAAATGAAGTTTGCCTACTACTGTTTTACATTTCAGTGTTTTTTCTTAGAATAGAGAGCCTCACCCACTATTTCCTGCCTTTTGATTGGTCTCTGCGCTAGGTGCCTGTCTCTGTCTCCGGAATTAGAAGTGAAGGGAGGGGTTCTTGGAAGAGTGTTCAAGTGAGATGAGTGGGACAGTTTGGAGGGGCTTTATGGCTCACAGGAATGGGCTCTGGGGCACAGAGGCGCCAAGGGAGGGAGTCAGCCATCCTCTCACCGGTAATCGGGAGCGTCTCCAGCAATCACGGCGCATTTTGTTTTTTACTTTCATATTTCAGTGTATTGGCGATATGGGGACTTAAACTACCACTTTTAGGGTCGTGAGGCATAAATGCTTTAAAAATTTTTTTTCCTTTCAGTTTTACTGAGAGATAATGGACATACAGCGGTGTGTATGTTTAAGGTGTACAGTGTGATGACTTACGTATATATACACTGATGTTGCTGGAGCATTGGTGATGCAGAGGTTAGCAGAGCTGCTCTCCGTATACCATGTTTAAGATTACCACACTAAATTTAGTTAGCACCTCTCACCTCCTATACTTAATAATCATTGTGCCTCTTTTCCCATTCCTAGCGCAGACCCTATACCAAGTTTGGGAATGGTTAGTCTGATTCCCAACTGGGTATCTACATGTAGGATTTACTGCTTCTTCCTTTTGGGGGTGTAGAGGAGGATTGCCTGTTTTAATAAATAATAATGGTTCTAATCCATTCCCTTCATTTTATAAACAGATGACTAATTCTAAAGAAGGAATGTCTTATTTGGCTAAGTGGATGTTCTTACTTCTTTATCACACCTTACTAGGTGTTGTGAAAGATAAGGCAGCTTCCTTCAGATGGCTGGTTCCTCACGGTCAAAGACAAATGTTAATTTCTATAATGTGAGATAGACGTTGAGCTTTTCTCTGTTCTTACATACCAGGTCTAGCCAGTGGGACTTTTGCCTGCTAATTTTGGTGTGTAGCCACAATCCAGTACAATTCATCCAGATTTCACTTGGTTCCTTCCAGAGGTCTGTATCTTCTCACACTCTTGAAACAGACTCTTTTAATTATAATTATTTCAGAAACTGGCTGACTCCTGAGAGACCTCGATGTATTTTCTTCCAGAGAGCCTTTGAAATCTGTCCATTTAACCAACTTTCTGTGATGTGACTCCACTAAGTCATTCATTGTTGCCTTTTTGCCCTCTATACATATCTCTTCTCACTCTCCCCTGCTTTTTGTGCCTGTTACTGTCAAGCATTTTCATCCCTTATTCTAAAGCTAACATCATTTGCATCTTTAAATTCTTTACCAAATTTGACTCTAGTCTTTGTGTTAATGACACTGATCTTTTCCTGAGGGAAAGCCCTCTCTAGTGGAACTTGGACCTTTTTTTACTCTCTGCATATCTCAGTATAGGAAAGGCTAGGAGGGGGTTTCTGTTTCACTGTTGAGTCTCACATAATTGGGTTGTACACCCTTTTCATTGAAGACACAGGCTTCTCTGGTTCTTAATCTTTATTCTGCTCAAGCCTGCATCAAGCCTGAGTTCAGTGTTTATGTGAACAGAGCACCTGGGACCATGGCTTTGCAGTTTCCTCATCTCTGGAGGTCTTTATCTTCATTTAATTCATTTTTATTCCCAGAAATCTACTCTGAACTATACCACTTCCTGAAATCAGTTTCACCTTTGAGATCATTACTTTTAAATTTAATTTCCTGTTTCTATTTTCATTTTAAAGATTTGATTTATTTTTGCGTAGAAGAACTGGGGTGTAGGCCAGAGGTGCAAAGGGGTGAGAGGATTCACCATAGACGGAGTGGGGAGCAGAACAGGTGTGCCTACTGAAACACACTGCTGAGGGGAGTAGCGGGAGACAGGAGAGGTCTGCTGCGCCCTGTGGGTCAGCTCCCTGGCCAGGGATCCAACTCAGACTGTGGTGGTGCTGAGACTTAACTCTTAGGCCACCAGGGAGACCCAAAATTTCCAGTTTCTAACACTAGTCTCTTACCTTTTACTAAACTTTCTCATTGACACTTTTGATTTTTTCATGTCATTTACGCTTTTCTCGACACTAAATGCTTCCTTTGTAAGCAGGCAAGACTACATTATCTACTCACTTCAGACCAGAATCCACTGTCCATCGCTTCAAATTTCTTGTGAGAATTCTCATCTTACTTGCCTTGTTGAATTTCTATCATATGCACCTGGCAGAACTTAGATTTTTGGATCAGGTTCTCTCTCGCTTATGCAAAGATGTTTGTTGAGCACTGATGGAGAATAGCATCACACAGCTACTCAGATCACTGGTACTGTGAATCCATGGCCTCTAGTCTTGCAAGAACTGTCAGGTTTCCAGAGAGATTCTTATTCTCCAGAGGAGCTGTTTTAGACTTTCTTTCCTTCTTTTAAACTTAAGCAAAATATTCTCCACAGATGGTTGTTTTCATGAGGAAATAGAAGATCAAAAGGAGATCCCTTAATTTCCTGTTCCTTGACTCACCAATTTTTCTCCTCTGTGCCATTTGTTCTTCCTTTCCTTCTGTTTCAGTGGATGAGATGTCCATCATTCTGTCTCAGACTGATTCTCCAACTGTGCTTTGAATTTCATTCTTTCCTTACTGTTTGATTAACTTTCATTGTCCTTGATCTTTCTATTAATTCTGAGTCTGTACGTGCTAAATTTGTTCAGCTGTCTCACCTAAAAACAAATAACCAAAATATCCCTAGAAAGAAGTCTTATATTTTTCTACCTTCTGCCTCCTCCTCTCACTCTCAAGACAAAATCTCACACTTCTTACTTTCTGTTCACTCTTCAGTAAACTATAATCTGTCTTCTCAACTCTATTTGCTTCAGAGATCATGCTGACTTCCTTGCTTTTCAAACCATTCTTACTGAATGTTGCAGAAATGCTTGACACTTCTGGAAAGTGTATCTTCGTTTGACTTCTGTCTCAGTACTGAACACATCTCTGTTTCCTCAGGCTCCCTTGCTGCCTGTTAAATGGGAAATCTTCCTTAATTCTTCTTCCTTTTTAAAAACACATTCTTTATCTTCGATTTTTTTCATCTGAAAACTTGTCATGATCTAATGTTATTTTCTAACAACGCATTTGAATCACTAATTTCCCATTCATTCTGAGAAAAATTCAAATGCTAATTCTTACAGAATTGTTCATGATCCTGACTTAAGCTGACTTTTCCAACCCCACCTTTGTCTCTTACTCCTCTACTTTCTCTGAGTTCTACCCATATTAAAGATCATTTGAAGCTGCTTCCTTTCCGTTTCCATGTGGTTTTTTTTTTTTTTTTTTACTTGCAGATGTCTCTGTTTAGAATAAAAAACGCTAGCTCCCCACATATTTCCATATACTGATATGCAGTGTGTGGAAATACTTCTCATTGTATTTAGTTTGGTCTGAGGACAGATTCTGGGTGGAGAAGACAAATAGGTATTTGCAGTGATGTTTTTCAGAAACTGAGCTAGTTATATATTTAACTATAGTGGACAGTTGGTTTATGGAACTCAAAAAGAATTTCATTGGAGGAGTGTCCCAGGGTAAGGTTGCTGATGGGAACTCATGTTTCTTGCGAGCGTTTCTGTTGCGAGAAGTGTGTATAATATGTGACGAATGGAAAACGCTAATATAAATGATAAATGCTGGACCCAGAACCTCTTTAAACTATAGAAAATACATAATTGAAACGAGTCCTTAATGACGGATAAGTACTCGAAAGTCAGCATATTGAGTAGAGGTTTTTATGATACACCATTAAAGTGTTTATTAATAGCAACGGCAGTGCTATTAGCAAGACTTCTAGTTCTTATTCTGTACCAGGTACTGTTCTTAAGTACTACATTAATTTGTAAGATTTGTTTCATTTTTCCAGCAGTATCAACATGACATGTTCTTTAAAATATTTTGCCTGTGAAAGTACTCAAATTCAAATATGGTTTAAAACATTTCTATCAAAAATTTTGGACTCCTTTTAGATAGTACATAGTTGCCCACTTTTTTACAGACATGAGAAATCTGTTACCTGTTTGTAGTAAAGTTGCATAGTCAGAGTAGTGTATTTTTAATGGTATAATTTAGATTTAGTATCTTACGGAGTGTTTTCTGTGGGGTCTCATTTGCTGTTACAATCTGAAATATGAAGGCCAGATGTTATGTTTTATATTTTCCTGAATGATGAGGAAACTGAGGTTTGGAGAGGTTAAAGTAATTTGCTCAAAGAACTGTTGCTATTGAATGGCAGAACTGGAAAGGAATTAGAGTTCTGTCCTTATTATGGTAGTTTTCTATAATAAAACATCAAGTTCTGTATAATAAACTGGTAGCTCTTATTTTTGAACAAGCTGGAATGATACCCTAGAAAAGAATTATCAAATACTTAGTATTAAAAGGATTTCAAATTTCAGAATTTTTATTACATCATCATTCAAATTGCAGAATTTTTTTTTTCAATCAGTAATTTCAACTTAATCTCCCTAAGGTTTTTTTAGGTTGAGGTTGATTTTTCTCTATTCCTCGTCAAAAGAGAATTGTGGTGTTTTTGCTATTTTGTTTTTATGTCTCCAAGTGGAGAGAGTGTTTAACAATTTGTTTTACACTTTTTGGCATTCTACAATGTGTTGGATAGTTTAGGACACTAATTACCTGATGATCCCTTTTTACTTATAACTCTTTTAAGGTTTAGTGTGTAACATTTGAATATGGCCTTTAATAAAGTTAATAAATCTTAAGAGATAATGAAGCTACAGTCTGAGTCCTGGACTTGTCTACCTAGTTTCTCCCTGGCTTTGACCTTTTTTCCGCTGCTGGTGATGGGCAGCGTTATCTTGCAAATATTGCAAAGGAGAATTGCTGTTAGTCTTTCTCTCAGGCTGGTTTGCTGTCAGATTACAGGGTAGCTTAGTGGTATATTTAAATTGAGATAGCTTCAAATCTCTTACAGGTCTGGCTAGGATACAAATGAAAATTATAATGATACCTTTTAAAATAAAGTATCTTTTAGTTATGTTTTGATAGCAAAGTTAGAGGCTGAGGTGATGATGGTTGAAAAATCGTGTTATCTTTAAAACCACTAGTGCTAGTATAGATCCTGGTCACTGACCATTTGATCAACCTAGGGAGGAAATGGAATGCATACAGCAGGAAAGGGGACTGGAGTTCTTCAAACTGTGGGATTCCAGAATGATAGAATTAGCATTAAAAGAAAACTTTCCACCACATAGAAGATAATGTTTGAGATGTCCAGGTACCACTAAGAAACACTTTATTTGGGAGGATAGAGCTCGTAGTCAAATCAGAGGTTAACCGATGACTTGATGAGCAGTAAACATAATAATATAAAATAGTGCCTTTCTGTTTCAGCAGCAGTCAGTGAATACCATGAATGAAGAAAGGGTAACAGTCACTAGATTTTGGAAGTAAGAGAAAAGTATTCTGAAGGAAGAGAGACTTGATTTTCATGTTGAGATGATGATGGTAGTAATGATGACAGTGACAATAAAAATAATAGCCACACTTATTTAACTGCAGTCTGCAGTTTTATGTTTGAAAGCACTTGGTCCTTCCTACAGCCCTATGAAACACTCTTGTTTTTTTGATCTTACTAATGAGGAAACTGAAAGAAAGGAGGGGTTTTGTCCAAGTTCACAGCAGTTGTAAATGGTGGAGTTGGAATTCTGCAGTAAGATTCTGGATTCTTTGGTAGGCCACACTACATTTCACACAGTGGAACTGTAATAAACTGAGGAATAGGGAGGACAGTCTCCTTAGCCTTAACTGGCAGTGTGGAACTTGGAAGGACCATATTTTATTTTTATTTTTTAATTTTTAAAAAATATTTATGCATGCAAGAGCTGGGGTATAGGCCAGAGGTGTGGGGGTTGAGGATTCACCAGTGACATAGTGGGGAGCAGAACAGGTGGATCCACTGAAACACACTGCTGAGGGGAGCAGCGAGGAGACAGGAGAGGTCTGCTGCGCCATGTGGGTCAGCTCCCTGGCTGGGTATTGAACTCGTGCTGCAGTGTCTGTGGACAGCTTCATAGTGCTGTGACTTAACCCGTTGTGCCAGGGAGGCCCAGGGCCGTTTTTTATTATCTCTGAATGAAAAATATTCTGTTACTAGGCCACAGACTTTGATTCTTTGAAGTTTTGGTTACAATATTTTTTTTTTCTTTTAAGATAAAGTCTGTTTTTAGTGGAGAAAATTTAAAAAAATAAAACACCCATATAAAGTGTGGTATAGTAACACCTAAAGGGAGACATCCTCTGAAACAGTGTTATAAACCAATGGTACCTCAGTAAACAAACAAAACCCACATAGAAGGGTTTTTTTTGTTTGTTTGTTTTTAAATAAAAAGAACATGTTTTAACTTTCAGTACAGAAGTTTTGTTTTTTCCTATGTCATTCTCATCGTGTTGTATTAGGACATTTAAGTAAACTGTCTATTGATTAAAAAAAATGTGTAACTGAAATTCATGCCTTTCAAAATAGTTGGTATTGTGTAATTATGGTAGTGTGTAATTATGTAGAAAGTTTGAAGGAATGATTGTTGAAAATTGTTTAAAAGCAATGACAATGGATTGCAACAAATCAAAAGACCTAGTCAACCTTGTGTGTGTATTAAATATGTTTAAAATTTTATAGGACCTCCAAAAGTAGTGCTCTTTATATAGATGTTTTAAAATTGTGGTGCTGTGTATTACAGAGATATTGATGCATAATAGTTGACATATAATGAAATACTTAAAGTTGTTCCATTGTCTATAGAATCTTAAATTTAAAAGCATTACACCATATCATCAGAACACATGAACTGCTAGAGTCAGCATTCTTCCCCTCATTATTATGAACATTTCTTTTGATAACACTTCCTCCATGGAAGTAATGACTAACAAATACAATATAACATATATATATGTGTCTGTATGTACATATATATATATAAAACAAATATATATAACAGTATAACACAAGTCTTACAGGGTTCTTCAGGTCTTAGGAATTATTTCTTGTCTTTGCCTTGTCATCTTGTGAGTTAAATGCTGAACCAATCAGTTTCTTTTAATAAAATGGGGGTAAATAATAATTTATAAAGTTGTCAACTCTGAAGTAATCTAAAGCACAGTGATGGACATTTTGTAAACCCTCAACAAATGTTCGGTTTGTTTATTACGGTTAAAAAAAAGTGTAACCTAATAGTTTTACCATTGTAACCATTTCTAAGTATACAGTTCAGTCATGTTAAGTGCATTGACACAGCTTTGCAACCATGCTTCAGGACGCTTCTGCTTTATGTTTTCCACAGCCTACTGATAGTCCAGTCTCTGAAACTCTTTTTTGGTCTTTCCACCATGCATTTCATTTTGGATCATTTATTTCTATTGCTCTGTCTTCAGGTTCCTTAGTCTTCCGCAATTTCTAGTCTTTTGAGAGTCCCATTCAATGTACTTTTCATCTCATACATGGTATTTGTGTGTCTCTAGATTTTTGATTTGTGTCCTTATATTTTTTCATTGGTTACAGAACTTTTCTATTTGTTGTGGTAAACTATACATATAACATGAAGTTTACCATTCAAACCAATTTCAAGTAACAAACACTAAGTACTTCTGTAGTATTGTACACCCAGCCCCACAATTTGTCTCCAAACTTATGGTGACCCCTGACAGAAACTCTGTAACCATTAGGCAGCAACTCCCCATCATCCTTACTTCCAACCCCTGAATCTGTTACAGGGCAGGGAGAGGGGCACCCCAGAACCCCTAAACCTGCCTCTAAATAGGTTCTGCCATCCACTGCATCAAAACAAAACATATAAGACCTTTAATGGAAAGGAATTTAAATACAATACACTAGTGCAATACAGAAAAGACAAAAATATGTAGTCTCCAAATCAAGCACCCAAAGTTGCCCATCCCCTTGTGGGTAAAAGACCACCCAGACAGGATTGGCCCAAAGCAAGGCCCGAAAGTCTGCCACAATTCTAAAGCACCTTTTGGCAGGGACCATAGAAAAGGGTCAGAAACAGACAAGTCTGGGAGGAAAAGAGCAAAATCAAAACCAAGGTAAAGGCTGCCACTGTCACCTCCCCACGGGGCTCTCGCCCACGTGTTGCAGCCGGTCCAGGGCCAGGAAGCCAGCGCTGCTGCGTCACGTGTCTCCGCTCCCTGTGCCTCCTGCGGGGCTCCTGGCTCTCCATGCTGCTTGCTTCCTTCTCCAGTCTCCTCAGCGCCACCCTCCTGGGGGTGGGCAGGGAACCTGGAACCTCCCCTTTTCCTGGGGACCCGCTGTTACAGTTCCCTCTATTAGGTCTTCTGTCTTAGTAATTTTATCCACTCTAGATAATTCATGTGGTGGAGTCACAATATTTGTCCTTTTGTGTCTGACTTATTTTACCTACAATATTTTTTTTTCCTTTTTTTTTTATTGTTATTTGTGTCTTTTACATTTTGTATTCCCCTTGGGCAGCCCACCACCAATTCACCCGTGATCCATCTCCATGGTCCCCTGTATTCTCCCTACAATATTTTTAAAGTTCATTCATGTTGTAGCATTTATCAATATTTTATTCCTTTTTTTAACCTGCAGTTGTTTTTTTCCCTAACACGGTGAATATAGTTATCACAGCTGTTTCAGTGCTCTTGTTTGTTTATATCATATGTCATTTCCTGATCAGTTATAATTGATTTTTCCTACTTATGTGTTGAATTTTCCTACTTTTTGGCTTATTTTGTGGTTTTTTTCATTGTCACATATTGCTAAATTTACGTTTTGGGTGCTAGGTAATTGTTTCTATAAATGGTCTCAAACTTTGTTCTGAGATGTGACTGTATGTCTTGAAAACTGTTTATTATCTGTGTGTGATTGGCCACGTGAGTTTTGTGGCGGGCACAGAATGTGCGCTTCGGGATTTGTGGCTCGTGTTGAGGAAGAGTCTGTGGAGGGAGCCTGCATATTCTTTCTGTAGCTTTCCTGTTGGCGGTTGGTGTTGCTGTTTGCCACCATGCCTCGCGGAGCGGGTGCCTGACTCACGGTGGCAGCGGCAAAGCTGAGGGGCCCGACCCCTGAGCTCGCCGGGCGTGCCTGTGCCAGCCCTCGCCTCTTCGGGCAGACACACGGGCACAGGGCCACGCTGTCTGTCTCTCGCAGCTGAACCTAATTCAAACTGATAAAATACTTTAAAATTACTGTCATTTCTTTTGTATCACCAGGGAAATGAAGTGATTCAAAATGTGTTGTAAAGGGCAGATTTTAATTGCTTTTAAAAAGTAATGGCTTTTTTAGAGGTCCTTTTCTGTGTGTGCCTTGTGTTTCACAGACGTCTATTTCTGTCATGTCTTTACAGCAGTTGTGCAGTATCATTTTATTATCTCTGTTTACTGATGTTTTGGAGGTTTAGAGAAATCAGATTAACTTGGTGGTAGTGGTAGATTCATATTCCATGTCAAGTCTGTCTCACACATATTTTCACTAAGGTGCCTTTGTTTTACACCTTTATTTTCGAGAAACCTTCTGGCTAGAGAATTAGTCTGTTTACTTAGAGCGGCCATGTGTAAGTGACACATTGTTTCAGGCCTCTTCGTTTTTTGTTGTTTATCAGCGAAGAATGTGAAGGTCACTTTCATAAACCTGCAAAGTAGAAAAGTTCCAGGAGCCCTAGACTAGATTCAGCCAGTGGTTTCTTCTGTAGGTGATGGTTGTTCTGAAGACCTGAACTGACAAACTTTTGCTGAATTAAAGTGTTTTTAAATGATGTTGACATCCTTTACAAATTAAAGGTTTTCTGTCAGGTGTGGTTAGCTTTAAACTACTGAGGAAAACAGCTTGACTCTTCTAAGTCTCTTAATTCATTAGAAATTTTGATCAATTTTTGGTTCCCATTCTTACTTAGCCTACTCTTAACTGTTGTTATGACATGATAGCAGTCACAGGATGAATACATCCCATCCTAGAAACCTAAGTGCCAAGAATTACTTAAAATATATGATTCTGTAAAACATTTCCTTCTTAAAGGAATTTAATTTTTTAAACCTATTATGGCAAAATATTTTTAAAACCTGAGTATTCCAGAACCTGTTTTACCTGTTATCTCCTAAGTGAGATGAAGACTGCATATCTGAAAGAGCAGTTCACGGGTGGGAGAGACAGATGCAGAACTATTAAGAATAAGCCCCACCCTTTTTAAAAAGATTGATTTATTTATGCATAAGAACTGGGGTGTCGGCCAGAGGTGTAGAGTGGTGAGAGGATTCACTAGAGACAGCGTGGGGAGCAGAACAGGCGGATCCACTGAAATCCACTGCTGAGGGGAGCAGCGGGGAGACAGGAGAGGTCTGCTGCGCATGTGGGAAGCTCCCTGGCTGGGGATCGAACTTGTGCTGCTGAGGCTGTGGACAGCTTCATAGTGCTGTGACTTAACCCGTTGCGCCACCCTTGTTTGTGTGACCTTTTGGTTTGTTGATTCTTTGTTCTTTTGGGGTATAGGAAATTAAGTATTATGGAAGAATTTGCCATTCCTAGCTGCTCTCTTGTTCATTATGCTGTAGAATTTCTCAGTGCTATTTTTATTGTTTTATAAATCTGATTTTTTTTTAGTAATGGAGAGAGTATGGATGTAATTTTAACAAGGAAAATTGTCTTTAAGATTTTCAATATTATGTATGCAAATGTGTAAATTCTAAATTTTCTTGGGCTCTGAGACATTTTGTTGTCTTCCCTTCCACCAACCTCTGATACTATGTGTAATGCTTTATGTGTAGTTACACATATGACTATATGTGACACTATAGATAGTATTTTCCCCCATCTTTTTCAAGTTTGAGTGTTACCAGTTGAGGGTAATTGTATTGGGTAGTTTCTTCAAGAGAAAAATCTTAGAATGTATCCAATTACATATCTGCTTAATAAATGTCATAGCCATCAACTACATGTTACTTAAGCTAATTAAAGTAAGATAAGTTCAGTTCCTCATTTGCACAAACCTTATTTCAGGTGCTCCGTAGTCACCTGTGGCTAGTTCTAGCCTACTGGGCAGCACAGGTAGAGTGTCTGCGGAATATCTGAAATGCATCTGCTCAGAATGTGACCTGAGGAAGGTACCTGCTGTGACTCTTGCTACTGTCCATCTGTCATTTAATAGTGTAATTACTGGTTTTGACTCCTAGCTGAGGTAGTCTAGGAAAGGAAAGTGAAATGAAAGTATTTGTCAGACCTTCCTTACCACTGTATTTTGATAAATGTTTTCTCACTGTATTTTGAGGCTGTTAGTGTTATAGGGCAATCCCAATGTGAAATGGGGTGGCCTGACTGTAGGTCTTCACCCTTATAAAAGGGACTTAAAATTTATGAGACTCGACTGCAGGCACACACAAAAAGGTCAATAAAGGGTTTATTTACAAAAAGGGGAAACGAAGAAAGGAATGACTTAGGGAGAAAGGGATAAATTGGTGAATGCGTCCTGCGAGTTCCGCTGAAATGGACCCCCTCTAGCACGCTGAAAGCCAGCGACAAACCCAGAACCCCCAAGGCCCACATGTCTGAGTCTAGCCCAGGCCTGGCTGCCGACCCCCACCCTCAGGCCCAGCATCCCCCCTTCGGCGGGGATGACATGATGGGTCATCGCGGAGAGCTTGGTGCTTGGGGGTGAGGCCCATAAAACTTACTTGTGGGGTTTGCTCAGGACAGCCTTGCCCCAGCCTTTTCAGAGGTCCTTAAACAGTGTTGTCCAGTTGCAGGACAAAATAGGACTTTGCTCTTTGTTAACTAACTTGAGAGAAAAAATTACAGATATCTTTTTAGATGTTTATAGGAGTTGATTGGAGTTACTTCAACTCCTGCTTATATAGGAGTTGAATGGAGAGTCCCTGGACTCACTTCCAAGTGAGAGACGGGGGTGGTGGTGGTGGTGGTGGTGGTGGTGGTGGTGGTGTTCTTACTGTTTTGGTGTTTTTATGTTACTATTATTAAAATTTTGTTTATTTTTTTAAACTATTGGGAATGTGCCGTATATTCAGTTTTGCTTTAATATGGTAGCATAAGGATTTCTCTGTGATAATTGTTAATTAAAACAAATGCACCATAATGATTAAGCAGTTTATACCATTGTTTGCTTAACCATTTCTCTGTTGTTAGTGTTTTGTGTAATGGTGTTTGTTTTGTTATACAGATTATAAGGGTAAAAGAATCTGTAATTTGAATAAAATCCTGTTAAAATCTTCACCATTTATTGTAATTACTTGTTTCAAGTTTACTAGAATGTAAGCCACTTGAGTTTAAAGGATCATGCCTTGATTACATTAGATCTTTGTGCAATGAGACAGAATATGAATAGTTATTTTAGTTACATTTATATTCCTGATTCATAGCACTGTATTTGGTATATAGTTACTCATTAATGTCTGACAAATTGAATTTAGATAATTGGATTGTCCATTTTCATAGGTTTTGCCTGTGGCTGAAAATATGCGTGAAATTTTAATAAAAGTAACTCAATTTTTGGGACATATTCCTTGCCTTTAAGAACTGTAGTCTCATTTGTAATATATGTCCCTCCTTCCCCCTTTTTTTCAGGTCTTTTAATGAGAGAAAGTTTTTGGATATACCATGTAAGGAGATGAATATTTTTCAAGGACATCCATATTTTAAGCATCGTATTTGCCAGGCTTTATCGCATGCCACAATATGGTTTAGCTATTTGAGGAATGTCTTTAGTGGCAAACACAAAAAAATGAATCATGGTTGCTGGGATACTGGCCAAATTTAATTATGATAGTGCTTCGTGACTTTTATAAGTTGATTTCAATGGTGTTTTAGTACAAGCAACATTGAAAAATAAAATTAATGATAATGTATGGTTTCTCTTTTGTTTTCTGCATTTACTGGATTTGATGACATGTGAATTTTGGAGACTGCTAGACCACATATTATACATGACAAATAACATTGTATATGTTGAAAATTATATTGGCACCAGCGAATATGCTGGTAAATGAAGTCCTAACCCATTCATATGATGTTTTAAATGTACTTAATGGCATAGTGCTTCAGTGAATAATAGCAAAAAAGCCAGTGCACGCAAAGTCTGAATCAGTTATTTTATAGAACATAGACAAAGCGTGTATGTCAGTGTTAGGATGAAGAGAACAGCAAATGGGAAAGCTTTTGTGGTGATGTTTTAATTGCTTCCTTGGACTATGAGGAGAGCATTTTTGTTACTCTGAAATGTAAATTACTGACTAAATAGTTTTTGCTCTCCATTTTTATGTCTTGTTTCATTCAATAATATCTCTCATATTTTTATATTAATAAATTTAAATCTGCTTCATTCTTAATAATTCTGTGGTATATTCCATTGGCTATATTACAGATTCTTTATTCATTGTCCCTACTCAGGGACTTTTGAGTCATTTTAATTACTTACATCTAGGTATTCTAGGATATTCTTAAAATACACATGTATATATGTGTTACATATATGCACAGGTTCAAGGAAAAGTCTAGAATATATTTTCTGTTATTCTCACACTTGGTTAGTGTTACATATTTTTAAAATAATAACAAAATACAAATATATGATTATAACGAAAAATTTGTCTTAAAAATTAGCTTAATATTTGAGGGGAAGAAATGAAATTTTCTCACTTTATAACATGCAGCAAAATAAACTCAAGTTGGAGGGGTAAAGGCAAAATGAGAAACCACAAACAAAATGGAACTCTGCAAATATCCGTCTAATCTAAATATAATTATATGAAAGCAATCAGAAAAAAAATCATAGTTTTTATTTGCTGAAAAGTGAGCAAAACTGAGAGTTAAAAGAGTGATAAAACAATGTGAAAAACCATATGCCCTAAATGGCAGGTAATGCACTAATATTCCTAATATAAAGTCCCTGTACATACCCTAATAGCAACAGAAAAGTGTTTTTAAAAGGATTTAGACAGGCAGCTAAAGGACACAGTCATATCTAATCTATTAAATTCTTAACTTGTTTTTACGTTTCAGAATTTTCATTTTATTATTTGTTAAAATTTAAAATTCTTTGCCAAAATTCCCCACCTTGAATACATTACCTTGAATATATTAATAGCAGTGGTTTTGAAGTTTGTTAATTTTCTGGGTTTCCTATAGGTCTGATTTTAGAAAAGCTTAGAAATGTTTGAAAAACTTTCTTTTGGGGGCCTCCTTGGTGGTGCAGTAGGTTAAGTCTCAGCACTATGAAGCTATCCGCAGCCGCTATAGCACGAGTTCAATCCCATGCCGGAGAGCTTCCCACAGGGCGCAGCAGACCTCTCCTGTCTTGCCCGCTGCTCCCCTCAGCCTTGTACTTCAGTGGATCCACCTGTTCTGCTCCCCACCTTGTCTCTGATGAATCCTATCACCACCCCACACTTCCGGCCTAACCCCAGTTTTTGTATGCATAAAATAGTGAATCTTTAAAAAAAAAAGAAAAAGAAACTTTTCGTCTGGTTTCATGATATTTTGGTTTTATATTCTTGTGACTGCTAGTGTTTGATTTCTGTCATTGTGTATAAACAGCTATGTAGACAGTTGGGTAATGTTATCTTCAGGGAGAACTTACGGGCTTTTATCTGGTAGTCGGAGTTGAGGAAGATGACCTTAAATTAATCTAGTTAGTACTTGAAATGATTTGAGACATATTTTCAGTCTTTGGGGGTCGATCTATTTCTTTCCCCTCTTATTTGCTCCTAAGATACAACCTTTTAGTGAATTTAGTTAAAAGCATAGAGGTTCCCTTCTTTCTGAATCTTAAAACTATTTTCTGTGTTACCAACCCGCCATGAGTTCTGGAACCCTATGTAGTCAACATTCAAGCTAACCTCCTGCCCCTCCCACCCCCACCATTTTAGTTTCGGTGGTAAGATTGGCTTGCAACAAACTAGTTTATTAATGGTGGAGATAGAAATCTCCTTGTTATGTTGTCCACAAATTGTTTCTTTTTCTAAGATTCCCGTTTCTGTACACCAAGTATTTGAACATTAGGGGTTTGATTCATAGCAGTTATTCTCATGCTGAGTTCAGAGCTAGTTGAGGGTTGGGAAGAGTGAGTTAGATGGGGATCTAAATGTCCTTTGCTTTCTTGGTCAGTCTAGGATGTAGGCTCAGGTATGGGACAGAAGGGGCTCACTTGAGCACATGTGGAGTCCCCTAACTGGTAGTTCTCGCTCACAGGCTAGAGTAGTCCATGCTGTGCTTATCACAGGATGATGGTAGGTGAGAAATAGTATGTATCATTGTATGGGTCATATTCTGGAAAATTAAATATTTAGTGTATAAAATAATTGTAAACAGCAGTTCCCATATTCTTTAAGAGAACTTACCAGGAACGTGCCTCACCTTGCTCCACACCTTGCTTAATTATTTAAATAGTCATTTTTATAAGAGAGAACAGCTCACCAGAGTAGTTTTATAGACCATTATAACTGGTTTACAAGTGGGGGCACTAGACATCAGAAGTCTGTTTAAATACATTGGGGCTTTAGAAAGGCTTACGCTCACTGGGGACTGTTCAAGGCATTCCCCTTCACCCACAATTCAGAGTTCAGGTTTTAAACATGTTTTTGGTGTAATTAGCCCTTTAAGTGATAATGTTAAATATGAGTGTTACCCTGTTAGAGACATAGTACAGTATTAATGTACCTCCTCTACTGTTTAGAGGCTGTAGGGAGGGACATTCAAGAGCTAATTTTACTGTAAATTTAGATAGCTAAAGATTTATATAGGCAAACAGGAAAATTATTTTTATACTTCATTAAATTAGCTTCTCAAGATTATAGTGACAGATGATGCTGTTGAAAAGTATGTGCAAGGCACTTTTACCTAATTTTCTTCTATTATTTCCTGTGTTACTTTTTTCCTCTCAAATTAAGCTTCTTTATTGTTAGGTGACAGGATAAATTAGTTTGTCATTTAATTTGCCTGACAGATCTTAGACTAATATATAACTATATTATAAATTAAGGATTTTGTTCATCTTATATTGACAACCAATAGCAAATCAGTTACTGTGACTTAGATTTTTCTAC
This sequence comes from Scalopus aquaticus, assembly GCA_004024925.1. Classification (NCBI taxonomy): domain Eukaryota; kingdom Metazoa; phylum Chordata; class Mammalia; order Eulipotyphla; family Talpidae; genus Scalopus; species Scalopus aquaticus. The sequence goes on from PVIJ01000780.1 coordinate 156,878, forward strand.
ATGAACTAGAAAGTATATTATAAAATTAATTGGAATATACTTAAGTTTCAAATGTTTGTCAGTGTAAATATAGTGTAAAGTTGATTTTTTTTTTTGCTAAAGATAAATTTGATTCTACTATTTTTAGTATTTGGAGCTTGTAGTAACAGAAAGAGGAAGTGTGTTACAAGATCACTTGAATAACATTTCCTGGCCCATTATTTGTATAGCACATACACAGAAATGTTTCCTATTCCCTTGCTATCTGCTGCCTTAAAACCTGGATGTCTTTCTGTATTCACTTAGAGGAATAATTTTATTAACTTTAAGTTCAGTAATGTTTAAATTATAAATGTGTCATAAAACTCTAATTCTGCACCTTACAAACTATTGGCTTGGGCAAAATTTTTAACTTACGTAAGCTTCAGTTTCTGTACCTACAGATGAGTCTGCAATAATGGTATCTATCTTGCATGTAGCTGTAGGTTTTAAAATGTTGACTACATGTAAAAATGCTTTACACAGCACATGGCAGAACGTACTCAAGAAAAATTCCCGTTATTGACCTGTATAATTTATAATTTATGGTAAATAGGCTATAAAGATCAAGAATTTATGTAATTTATGATCAAGTTGAATGCTAGGTATTATTTTGGATATGAATTTGAACTCTCAGAAACATCTTGTTTTTTAAATAAAAATGCAGTGCTTATAGTAAAACAGAAATACTAAGAAGATGGTGAGCAATTTGAATAAAATAAGCTTATCTAAATACACCCTGGAAAAGACAATTACCTCGATTTTTTAAATTCTCTCTTGATGTATGTACTAATCATGTTGACTGAGGAAATGATACAGGTCTTGTTATCTACATATATTTTAAGCATTCATCACATAACTTTTTCTTAATCTTCTCCCATATTTCTTAGCTATGCAGTTTGTCAGCCAGTTCTTTAAAAATTGTCACAAATTGCCAAAAAAAAACCTTGCAATATAGTTATTGGAAAAAATCTGTGTATAAGTGTACCTGCACAATTTAAACTTGTGTTGCTAAAGGCTCAACTATAATTTCCCTTCTACCTCAGATGCCTGGAAGATCTTTTTATTGCTGTTTCTTCTGCAGTCCTCCAACTACCTTCTTTACCCTTTCATGCTACCATTGGTGTGTTAGCCTGACCTTGAGAGTGGGGGACAAATCAAGTTTATGGTTGCTAAGATTTAGGTCCTGTTCTGCTACATCATTTCTTAGTAGCATAACCTTGAAAAAGTCAAATCTCTAAACCTTTGCTTATTTCTTTAGTTCTTATTTATTTTTTTAATTTTAAGTTAGTGTATTTTTAAATGAAGTACTTTTCTGACATCATTGTATTTCTTTATTTTTAAATGAGACTATTTTCTCTTGCCCTCCTCAGAGGCCTCATTTTTGGAGATGAGACTTTATATGTGTAGTGTTCTGGAAATGCTGGTTCCTTCACAAGCATTGAGTTATTTGAGATTGAGTTTGCTTCTTGTTTTGTTTCATTCTGATCAAATTTATATATATGTGCCTTTTCCTGTGTTGATCATAAATTTAACACATTGTATGCAGGAAGTGTATTTATACGTTTTACGTTGACTGGTAGTAGAGCGCGGGACATGTATTAATACGTTTTTTATAAACTGGCGGTAGAATGTGGGTAACATATAAATATGTTTATTTTTATACCTAAAAAATTAGCAAAAATGGCCCGCGCCACCGGTTAGCGCACAATAAAAACTCCCCGCAAACAATGTGTTAATACATGCTTGTGAAAGTCTGAAAAATGCAGATAACATGAAAGTAGAAGATACTAATCTGAATAATGCTTCATTCTGTTTTCGTGTTTTTAGGAGGAATTTAATTTTGGACTGAATTTCTTAAGACTAAAGATAATGTCTTATATATTTTTTGGATTTTCTGTTCTTGTGATCACTAGACACAAGATTAATGCTCACTTGGGTAAATGGGAACTCTTTAATCTGGGTTTAATTCTTAAATCAAAATCTTCGTGAAATTTTACTGGATATTTACTGAGAAAAGTAAAGTTTTGCCTGACTGGCAAAACTAGTAGTGGATGCGTATTTTAAAAAGGCATTTTTCTGTTGGCTGTAAGAACAAAGGAAAACATAATAGGGTCCATACTGACCTCTGGCAGGGGTGAGGAGACCAGTTCAGGCCAATGAATACAAAGCCAGCACTGGGTAATTTGGAATCAAAGTGGATTGACATTTAGTCAGCAAGAACAACACGTGATAGAATTTAAAGATTTTTATTGAATATTTGAAAAATGTAACAACTTTCTTTTTCCTCTTTCTCTGTTTTGTTAAATAGGATGGCTTAAATTCATTGGTCCTTGATTTGGATTTTCCTGCTTTGAGGAAAAACAAGAATATAGATAATTTCTTGAATAGATGTAAGTATATTTAAACTTAATGATTACATAACTATACTTTAGCAAGAGATTTGTTTGGTCCATATACTTATTTATTAAACCGTTTTTCAATTTGCCATTTGATTTATTTAAAAATGAATATTCTTTATTTCCAAAGCAAATTTGCAGAACCAATTGCAGTATGTGAAGTAGGTAAAGTTCAAGATTATATATAAATTAATAATACTAGTTAGTGATTTCAGGACAGTTTATTTATTGTGGTTGCAAGAGAATTCTTAACACTTTGTGTGCCGGCGCCCTTTAAATTTACCAGCCCTGGGGCCGGCCATTTTCTGTGCCACCGCATGAATGGTATAAAGCATTCAATAAAACACAACTCCTGAACTACTGGATATTCAAAAAACTGTAGTATCTCTCATAAAACACCTTACACTTTTACCAAAACAATGTGTAAAGCTTCTAGACTGAGCACAATCAGAGAAATAGCTCCTAATAGTTCCAAATAAATCCACCGTGGCGTGAAAAATCGGAGACTAGATGAACACGTGTTAATACGTGAGCGGCCACCTGATACTGGTGACAAAAACACGTACTAATAGGTGAGTGGACCACAAAGTGTTAAGTTATTATTGATAACTCCAAGACTTAGCTTTATAGGACCCAGAGGACTTAATGAGTTTATATTTGCAAATATTTAGACATTTTATTCTGGTTAATGAAAGATAACGTAATTGTTACTGTCATATGTATAGTGACTCTTAATATTTGCCAGTATCAATATTGTTATAATGAAGGTATAAATAAAATTGAATTCTAAGAATAAGACATTCTCAAAATGCACTCCGCATCAATACAGTAAGTGCTTTAATTTGGAATTGTTAGACTGGGCTATTTCCTAATTAACAATTTTGCTGTAGTTATCACACTTAAAATTTGTGATTACCATTAAATGTAGGCTATCAAAATTCATTACTGAGATCATCCCAGCAAGTCCTTTCGGCATGGCTTGTTGTCTGACTCAGAACACGCGTCAGGGTTGCCTGGGCCATCGCTGTTTCAGATGTCTGCTAACTTGCCGAGCCAACGTCAAAACCAAAATATTTTTAATGCTGCTTTTTGGTAGTCCTTGCTGTTTGTTTGTATGTGTTAGTAAACCATAGAGTTTTGGGGTTTTGGCATTAACTTTAATACCAAATACTTTTATGTAACAGTCTTTAAAAACTGACAGATTTTCTTGAAATGAAACTTTCTACTCATGTGGTTATTTTAACATGTTCTTCATAAATTTGATTGCTATTACATACATAGTGACTTTTTTTTATTATAGATGAGAAAATTGTGAAAAAAATCAGAGGTCTACAGATGAAGGCTGAAGACTATGATGTTGTAAAAGTTATTGGAAGAGGTGCTTTTGGTGAAGTTCAGTTGGTAAGAAGTATTTGCTTTATTCTTTTTATTATTATTTTTTTGATAACATGGTTTTGTAAAGCATCATCAATGGCCCATGAGAAGATCCAATTTCTGTGGCCTAATAACCACACTAGAATTAGTTTATGGCCTTGGTAAAGTTATCTCATCTCTGAGTGCCTCAGTGCCTTCATCTATACAAAGAGGCAGTTGTGCTCTATGCAAATACCAGATCTTTTCCAGCTCTGACACACCAAGATTTATGAGACCAACTTCACTTCACACGTGATCTGCTTAGCAGTTAATATTCCACCAGAATTACTGTATTCTTATTTAGTGTATTCTTATTTAGTGAAGCATCTTTGCTTCATTAATTAAGATTAATTTAGATGTATGAGAAACTCAACAAAGACATTTTAATAACTGAAAGTGAATCTAAAAATTACCTTTGCAGACTGAAGTGGTATCACTTAATGGAAATAATATATTTACAAAAATATTTCATTTATATTATTAAATGAAATGTTATAATAATGTTCCTATTTTTTTGTCCTTATAATTAAATTATGGAATCAAAATCTGCTTTCCACTCAATAGTGGTTTACTCTTCTTGATTTTGCAATGAGAAAAGCAGTAATCCCTATGAGCGAGCATGAATTTTTCTAGGAGCAAGTCATGATGGACTAACAAAGTCTGTCTTTTCATTTCATTTTTCTTTGATAGGTTTATTGAGTTTGTAGATCAGGGTAGTGCAATAGATGTTATATATATTTTATTTTAAAATGTATATACATATTATATATATTTGGCAAAAACTTGTCGTACTGGAGAATGATAGAAATGTCAGTGTATAAGCATGTGGGTGGTCAGCTGTAGAGCTAATTTAATGGTTGTATACCAACTCAGCTGGTAGAAGAATGAGTGGGACCTTGGATAGTGATTCCCCAGGGGCCGGTATCAGGGTTCTCTTTTCTCCTCTTACTAATCATTTTATTAATGACTTGTTTGGAGGTAATGGTGGCATGTTAAATAATTTTGCAAATGAGTTAAAGCTGCATTGATGAGGATGATTTAAGACTGAACCAAAATCCAAAAATCAAGTGGAAAGGTCATTGACCAGATGGAAGTGAACCTTCACCAGAATACTGACATGTTCTTGTGGATGTGCATTTCTCAAGAAATAGATTGCTTAATTGTAATTATGAATTAAAAAACAATTTTCCTTGAGTGTAAACTAAGTAAGAGGCACTGGGGATGTGGCTGTCCACATCGTAAAGCAAGTTTGAACTGCTTTAATACAGTTTCTAAAATTATAGAGCTAGGTCTTCTTTACTTTTAAATGATTGGGCCATGCCTGGAATATTTTCTTTCTAGATGCCCTGTTCTATTTTAAAAGGCGTAGTGATAGAAGGCACTCGGGGACGGGAATGCTCAGGGACTTGACTTGGTGCCATCTGAGGTTTGGTTGAAGAAAGTGAAGTTCATTTGGTGTGAATTTGAGAAGAAAGCTGCCCTGGAAAGAAATGAGGCTTTGGCTTTGTTTTGTCCTGTTTTTTTTTTTTTTTCTTTTTAGTCAGTGATAGTGGTGAAGTTTCAGTTAGTAGAATGCTCTAGTGAGGAGGATGGGAGATTATATTTTAGATGAGTTGTAAAAGTTCCTATAAAATAGGGAAAGTATAAAACAATTGAATCTTATGTCTGACATATTCTAACTCAAAGATCTTGGTGAATAAAGGGAGGTTTCTCAACTCTCTGAGTTCCATCATGTAAAAAACAGATTATGATTCCTGTCATGGGGCTGTTACAGGGGTCTAGGAGAATTATCAAAATAAACAAGCCTGGTTATTTTGTTCTTTAAGTGTTAACTTATTATTGTTGTCTGTTTGGTATGTAGAGTCATACTACTTGCACTTGTTGTTTCGTCCTACTTACAATTCAGGGTGGTTATGAAAGACTGGAATTTAGAGTTGTTTTCCTTTTTGAAGGAAAAATGACAGACCTTGACTTGTCAAATTTCTGTGGCAGGGCCGTCATTGTTCTGTTTGGCTAATTTGATGATTAAAGGAAAGGAAAGGAATATGTATAAACACAGAAAATTTATTTTTGTTAACTTCCCATTCTAAATTTCATTTTGTCTATAAACATGCAGAAACCAAGTCATGCTTTTTAAAAATGAAAATTATTTTAATATTCCATTCATTTGATGATCTCACACCCAAGTGGTTAGCCTGTTTGTTTGGCTTTAGTTCTTGGTTCTGCTACTTCAGGCAGGGACTTTTTAAAAGAAGGGTGATTTTGGAAAGGACAGTCCAAGTGCTTTTTCCAGAGCCGTTGAAAATCTACCTGCACCTGGTGAATACAGCAGTCTGGTGGGTATGGAGGGCATGTTTCATGCTTGGCATATCTTTATGATTATGTTTTTCTGAGGAAAGTTTTATGATAGTAGGTGCAAATTTGTCTTTCCTTGTGAAATACCTTTTTTTTTTTTTAAACCACAGACATCCCACCAGCTGATTTCTACGATCAGTAGGAAACAATCATTAAAAAAGTAACTTTGGCATGTCACAGAGGCTATCCCTGGGGTTAAAGAGGTAGAATCAGACTACTTCCGGTTGAATTGTGATTCTCTCGTTAGCTGTGACTTCAGAAGTCACTTAATCTCTCTGTGCCTCATTTTTTATCTGTTAAGTGAAGATAAGGATAGCGTTAATATCTCTTGGGGTCACTAAGAATTAAATGTGGTAATACATATAAAGCATTTGGAACAGTACTTGGACTATAGTAAGTGCTCAGAAAATGTTAGCAATTACTTGTTAGATGTAAAATGGTTCATTTGTCCATCCACTGAAGAAATATTTATTTTGGGTTTATTAGGTTCCAGGAACCATACTGGTCTCCAAAGATACGACAACATACAGTCTATCTTTCTGAAAATGGTAATTTTATGGAGATAAAGAATTTTACTTTAAGTATTTTCAGATTACCATAAATGCTATGAAGGAAAACATCTGAATGCTGTGAGAAAGAGTAATGGATGGATGTTCCTGATTGAGACTGGGAAGTTAGAGCAGCCCCAGCTCTGAGAAGTGACATTTGAATTTAAGTGGACAGGAGTTCACCACAAGGAGAAGGGGGACGGGAGTCTGCCCATGGCGATGTCGCATGTCTCCGTGTGCAGAGTGCTGCGGCGTTTACCCCGCTGCGAGCACATTTCCTCCTCTGACCTCCCCGTTTCTTAAAGTCTGAAATGTCTGTAACTCTGGGGGGCAACGATTGTTCAGCTTATCGTCCTTTTTTCCTCTCTGCAGGGAGAGGCACATTTCTATTTTTATGTCATGAAAGGTGTGTCATGATTGTTACTGGATTTTACTGTTTTGGGATTTCTATCACATCTCATTTTTATGGAAAATAACATGACTCAGTGTGGTGTGCTGATTAAGAGCCCTGGAGCTAGACTTCTCCGTTTGATGTCACCCTCAGGACCTCTGACAACCACCTAATTGTGACTCAGTGTCCTTATTTGTAAAATAAAGATAATAGTTTTTATAATTGCTCATTATATTTAGGTTGTTGTGAGTCTTAACTGAGTTCAGGTATGGAGAATATCTAAAATAGATCTGACACACAGTGAATATATAATCAATTATGGATTCGAATTAGAACTCTGGAAAAGGAATTAAGCTTCTTTAAAAGACTTCTTTAACACACAAGAGAGAGACACCCAGCAAGGGAGGGGAGGATAAGGCCTCAAAATTGGGAAGAAAAGAGCCCAAAAGATGATGGTGATGGGTCACGGGTGAACGGGTGCTGGGCTACCCAAGGGGAATACACAATGTGAAAAATAAATAAAACCCCACCAATTTCATTTGTTGACTTAGACATATTTTTATAGTTAAAGTAATAGTGTTCAATTTTTATTATTTATTGCTTAAATTTTATTCATTTATTTTTGCATATACGAACTGGTGATAGGCCAGAGGTATGTGGGGGGCGGAGGGGAGGAGCTGGGAGGATTCGCCAGAGACAGAGTGGGGAGCAGAACAGGCAGATTCCCTGAAGTTACACTGCTGAGGGGAGCAGCGGGGAGACAGGGGAGGTCTGCTGCGCCCTGTGGGAAGCTCCCTGGCTGGGGCTTGAACTCTGGCCACAGAGGTGATAGCGCTGAGACTTAACCCCTAGGCCACCAGGGAGGCCCCCAGTAATGTTCAACTTTTAACAGACACTTTTGCATGAAGTACTCTGGTATTACAGAAGGGGAGTGAATGTTGTCTACTTTGCTTCTGTTCTACAGTATATAGATTTACTGTCATCAAAGCTTTAGTAGTAGAACTTACAAGATTTTTTTATGTGAACTAAATTAGGTTTTTATGTCTCTGGTACATAGCATGGACCTGGCGTATTGTAGGTACTAGGTAAAATGAGCTGTTGTCACTATTGTTGACTTACTTGGATTTCTGGATTTAAGTGAATTTAAATTTAAAAAAAATCGGAAGTCCCTACTAACTTTTGTATGTATTTATGTGTATTAACTTTTTTAAAAAGGTTTATTTATTTATGCATACAAGCTGGGGTACAGACCAGAGGTGTCGGCGAGAGGGCTCACCAGAGACGGAGTGGGAGGAGAACAGGCAGACTGACGGAAACACAGTGCTGAGGGGAGCAGGGCGAGGCAGGAGAGGTCTGCCGCGCCATGGGACTCTCCCTGGCCAGGCGTTGAACTCACGTTGCCGCTGCCAACAGCTCCACAGTGCAGCACCTAACCGCCAAAATACCACAAACTGTGACTTAAAAAACAAGAGAAATTTGTTTCCTCACGGTTCTAAAGGCTAAAAGTTCAGGGTCAAGGTTTTTGCAGTTTGGTTTCTCCTGGAGTCTCTCCTTGGTTTGCACCTTCTTGCTCTGTCCTCACATGGTTTTTCCTCCTTCTGTGCTGGCATGTCCCTGGTGTGCTGCCCTCTTTCCTCTGAGATTACCTCTTTCTATAAGAACTCTACCAGGCTGGACTAGGACCCATCTAAGGGGCTCTTTCTAACGCAACCATCTATTTAAAGGGCTTACCTCCAGATACAGCCACATTCTCAGGTAGCAGAAGTTAGGGCTCCAAAATAAGAATTCGGGGTGAGGGATGTGTGTGTGTGTTGGAATGAACTTTTCAGTGAGATCATCTTTTTCACCATAATATGCCTGCTTTACTTCTTTATGTTTGCTAACATCTTGGACATAATCCTTTTCTTTGAAGAAGAGTTACAAATTCTAACCTTGCAAATGTCTTCTTAAGGAAAATACATAGTTTTCACCTCTGTTAACAGAAAATGCATAATTCTTTAAATATTCTTTTGGCTTGGGGCTTCCCTGGTGAACAATGGGTTAAGTCGTAGCACGATGAAGCTATCCAGAGCCACTGCAGCACAAGTTCGATCCCCGCCCAAGGAGCTTCCCACAGGGCGCAGCAGACCTCTCCTGTCTCCCCACTGCTCCCTTCAGCAGTGAATTTCAGTGGATCTGCCTGTTCTGCTCCCCACTCTGTCTCTGTTGAATCCTTTCACACCTCGCCCCCCCACCTCTGGCCTGCACCCTAGCTTGTATGCATAAATAAATAAATCTTAAAAAAAATTATTTTGGCTAAACGATTAGCAAATGTTTATTGAATGTCAAGTACCATTGTAAATATTGGCAATACATTATATAGATTACTTGGACAAGGCACTGCTTTAGTGGGTTTTTTTTTTCTTTTTAAATTTTAAGCTGACCACTTTTATTGTTAAAAGAAATTGTGACCTATTCTTTTTGTAAAATGTGCTACTTCTAAAATCTGCATATATATATTACAAATCATTAATATGTGGGGAAGTTGTATAGAAATATTTTAGCACTTTTATTTTTGAAGTTAAATCTTCATATTTGGAGTTTTGGGATTGTGTCTTTAAATGGTTTTGGTTTTCTTAAGAATAGTGGTTTTGCTCCACTTAAGAAAAGTATTAAGCAATGTTAATTTTTTTCCTGGTGACTGTTTTATTTAAAATGACAGATAGTAATATATGAATGCATGCAAATTCTTAAGGGTCTAAATTGCTTAGATTTAGGTAAAGTGTGAAAATCTCCATTTTTCATGTCTTCTGTTTCCAATTTCAAAGATTGAAGTAACCAGCCTATTTATATCTTTTTAATGCCTCGATAATTAGAAACATTTGGATACTTGTAGAACTAGTGCCAGATTATTTTCAGTGTGTATTTATATTTTATCCTACTGTAATCCTAGGAAAGTTGGAACCCTTTCTTGTCGAGATAAACAATTTATATTGAAGCAGTTGCTTCAGTGCTAATTCTTCTCCCTTGAAATTGAAACTTATACAACAAATATGTTCATTGTAGAATAATAGCTAATGTTATACTGTTCAGAACCACCTGTAGTCCCATTTCTGAGAGATAACATCCTTTTTTGATTTTGATATATAGAGCTTTCCAATATTTCTATTTCTAAAACCACAGGTACTATGCATGTGTCTTAGAGGTAATACACATGTCTCCCACATCTAAGCGCCCGTAGTCCTGGATCCTCCTTCCTTTGTTCCCACGTCCTCTCAAAGCCTCAGTTCTTCAGTCATGTTTCTGGAGGTTTTTGATTTAGTTTTGTCATTCCTTGTATACATAGTTTTGTAATTTGTGTTTTTTAATGCAATAATGAATAGCACTGCACATTTTTATAGTAATTGCAATATACCTGGCAGGCGTCTAAGCAATTTATATATAGTAATTGATCTTCCCAACTGTCCTTTTAGGGCGGTATTAATATTATGCCCACTTTACACATGGAGAAATTCAGGTAGATAGGAGAAATAACCTGCTAGAGTTCACGTAACTCCTAAGTGGCTGAACTGAGGTATGAATCTAGGTGGAGTATTCTGCCGTCCTTTCTTTTTGTTGTATGGGCACAACCATTTTCTATAGCAGTAACGCAGGCTTCGTGTGTAATTTTATTGTCAACGTGGTGTTACGCTGTCATCTTAGTCAAATTCTTACCAGTTACTCAGTTCTTTTTTGAATTACCATTTTTTTCCTCTGTTACTGGCTCACTCTTCTCAGTTCCCATAGTGGTTCATTTGCTATCTGTCTTCTAAATATTGTAGTCCCCAAAGACTAGATCCTTGTTTGTTTGATCTGCATTTTTTTCCCAAGGTGAGTTCACACATTCTTTTGATTTAAAATGCAGTATACTTGATACCAAGGCCCATGTTTATAGCTGCTGCTCAGAACTTTCTACTTTGCTTTCCAAACTCATATGCATGATGACTTATTTAACATCTCCATTAAGATATGTCACAGATGACTAGAACATTTGATATGTTTTTTTTATTCCCTCCGTAGCTATACTTTACCTCCATAAACCTGTCCCTTCCCTGATCTTCTCCATCTTAATAAAGGACTCCATTATCAACCCAGCTGCTCAAGCTGAAAAACCAGGAGTCGCCATTGATTTCTCTTTCCTTCATTCCTATTATTTAATTTTCCAGTAAACCCTGCTCATAGTATTTATCCAGTCTCTTCACTTTTTCAAAAAAAGTGTTCATTGCCATCACCTTTATCCAAGATCCTTTCTATTCCAGTCAAATGTGAGCTTCTACTCTGTGTTCTGGTCTGTTTTGCACTTCTGCTAACAGACTTTTTACCATTGTTGCTATTGATTTCGGATTGGGAAGTGCTGATGGAGAAAATACCAAGGCCGTGCTTATTTAGTTCCTGCTCTCCAAGGTCAGCGGCCCACAGTACCGTGCGGCCGCCTGTTTTCCTTACGCCAGGCCCTGTGCTGCCTCTCCGGCCCATCCCGGTGTGGCGGCGTAGCATCAGCAGTCACTCAAAACGCGTGCTCTTTTCCCTTGTTTTCTTCACTCCCCCTCTACATTGAGGTATGTCATGGATGGCGTGGGGCTGACTTGTCTAATATAAACTACGACCAAATTGACCCTTCTAAAATACATTTACTGTAGCTGCACTTTGCATCTCATGTCCCCTTGCCTACTAAATGAACTGTGAGGTCATACTGGCCTTTTACGCCCTCTTTTAAGACATTACCAGTTTATCTTTCTCGCCCTTATTTTTCATCATGCTGCTCTCTCTGGGCAGGCTCAGAGAATTGCAGAGCATGCTCTTTGTTTTCCTATCTGTCTGTTCAATCAGTTGTTTCAGTCTCTGTTTCTCGGTGCTCATTTAAAACAAAAACTTGCTGCTTCCTTTTACTCACCTTTGTACCCTTTACCTGATTGTGATCTCTTCTCTGCCTCTTTTCGTGATAACCATGTCATTTCCCATATTATGCCTGTGCCATACTCTGCATGTGTACTTTAAATCCTTTTATTTGATGAATTTTTTGAGGTAAAAACTGTGTCTTTTGCATCCTTTTTTGGAATCCCATCATGGGTTTATAGCTGCTTGTCTTAAAATAGTTGACCTTTAATCTGGGAACCCTCATTGTGTTGCCATATGTCAGTGCAACCCTGAACATTGGTTAGTGACTGTGTGTGGGTGTGGACATGCCCAGATCATAACTGTGACTGCATTTTTCTTGCCTTTTTCTATTCTATACAGCAGAGAACCTGAAATGTGTAAAAACTTTCCACTGAAGTGAATTGACTGTGAGCCTTCCCCTTCCCTGGGCTTAGGTGCTTCCTGGGGGCCCTGCATGCTGAAGGGGGACTGGCTCTCAGTGATAGGACTCAGGCAGATGTGATGTAAGGGTCTTCTTTTTTCTTCCCACTTGCTTGCTTTGAATTTAATGGCCATAAACTTTTGAACTGGAATCAACCAGAAGATAGTGTAGGGGAAATGATTTTCTAATACTTGTCATGTAAACTCAATTCTTTGTTCCTTGTGGAGTAAAACAGGCTCTTTGCTAGTTACAAGGTTATTTCTGCGTTGCCAGAATTGTCTCTGGCCCTCCAAGTTTCTGCAATTCCTGTGCCCTACCCACCCCACCCCCCCGACTCTGGCTCTCACAACCAGAAAGTGTGAGGTATTCTTTTCTTTCATCTTACATGGAAACCTTAGCACCACATAAGCACTATTCCAGGTCAGATAGATAACATGGGTCTTCTTATAAAAATAGTCTATTACAACTTTTATAGTAAAAATAAAGTTGAAAGTCCCTAACGGAGAGTTTGTTTAGAATGATTTTCAAAAGTTTTTGTTTACAAATGTTCCAGGAGGTCTAGGTTCATTTAGGATTTTCCTAAATCCGTTTCGTCTACTTAATTTTTTAAAAATCAGCTGTAGAAAAGGCAAATGGACAAATATAAGAAAATAAATATTCCACTTTTAACTTTTAAAACCTTATTTTTTTAAATTTCTTTCCCGTATGCAGTCAATTAGGTGGTTCTTTGCATTCATCCACCTTTAAAATTAGAAATGAGGAATATAACCATCTTTCTCTAATACAAACACTGGAATCAGCAACTTTTGTGTCCTTCAGATACTCATAGACCAGTGACAGGGGAAACCCGTAATGCGGTTAGCTAACATTTTCAGTCAGTATGTTTTATGTGCTAAGTATTTGTATTCATTATCTCATTTTACTTTTGCAGCAGTTCAGTGAGATTCTTACATAGATGAAGTCACTGAAATCTGGAAGGATTAAGCAGATTGACCAAATTGTTCATAAATAGAACTTTTGCCAGAATTGTTGACATCTAAATCTATGCTTATAAGCAGTAATTTGGACTGTGTGATAATGAATAACTACTGTATCTGTTCATCCATCATATTGAATAGGGGAAATGAAACCAGAGAATGAGGAGGAATATACATATACGCTGAGGGAGGTTGTGTGTGAGAATCATTCAGAAAGAGAGATCTTCTGAAGGAAGATAAATGTAAACCAGTTTTCCTCAAGAACTGCTTTATTGTAGTACTTTGTGGTAGTAGTGCTATTGAATTTTAAAGGTATGAGGTGAATATTTGGCATGAAGACAACACTGCCTCTTAATGTTTGTTCTGTAGATTAAGTCAAACTAATGAAAAATTTTACATATCTCATTTAGTCATAGATATGATTTTGTTGAATTTGTTCCATCGACCAGTCCATTAATGTGCCCCTGTGCACTAGACAGCCCTATAAATGAAAGTTTGTATTCCGTTCCTAAAGGAGCTTATGAAGTGGAAATGTACACAGCTAACTGTGATGTTAGACAATTGTAAGTGCAGTTGAAGCACAAAGTGGGAAACAATTTTGCTTAAGGAATCCCAAAAGTCAATAAACATTTTCGCATGCTCAGAAAATCCTCTGGGCTGTGTCCTGTAACTTGTTACTTTTTTGAATGAATGATCCTTTCCCTTCTCCATTTTTGTTAATTTAGTTAATTCATATGTAAAGACTAAGCATATAAATAAATGTTTATATATTTTCAGTTACTAGTAATAGCTGTACTTTATAGCAGAAATTTTAAAACTCTTGCTGTGGCATGAATGACACAGACACTGTTAGAGTTGTGAATTAACTGGCTTACTCCTCCTGTTGCTTGGAGTGCAATATTCTCTAATAACGTTGGGAAGCATTCGGGGTCTGATTTGTTCTCAGCAGAAGTGAGGTGTGAAGACTGGCATAAATACAGAAGAGGGAATACCTTAACAACCTCTTTTTAGCAGCTTTTTAAAGAACAACATTTAAAGCATTGCTGGAATGAGCATTTGCTTTGAGATAATTCACTAATTCTTCACACATCAATTACAATATCTGGTCTAGCTGCTGTGGAAGAAATTTCTACTTGTAAGATTAGCCTCTTTCAACTCCCCCACCCCCCTTCTCACCCATATTTTCATATTGCTTTCCCATATATTATTTTCAGCATTCTATGAATGTCATAAAACTATGTGCATAGAAGAAATTGTTATGCAAGCTAATTTATCACAGAAGATGAATATAATCTGTGTTCCCCATCATAACTTATTTGATTCTTTGTGTATAGGAATCTTTACATGCAAAGATGTGATATATAAGTGACACATTTCAGGATATTTTAAAGTGAAAAGTGGTGTAACCTATTGCTTTAATAACCATTGTAATTGTAATATTGATTAGGCAGTTTTTATTCTGGACTCTATTGTTTTATATACGTGTTATCAAGTACTGAGAGGGCTCGAAGTTAAAACTTCCAACTGAAATTGTGGTTTTCTCTGGTTTTCATTCTTTCGTTCTGTCGGTTTTTGCCTTCCTGATGAATTAGACTCCTTTCAATCTGAATTTCTTTTTTTCTTTGCCTCGAAGTCTGCTTTGTTGTTAATATTGCTTTGTCAATTTTCTTATCTTTGCTTGTTTGCGTGATCTTTTTCCATGCTTTCACTTCCAGCTTATTTGGTTTTATTTAAAATATATGAAGCTAGGGTTTGCTTTTTAGTAAACTGATCATTTCTGCCAATGAATTGGAGTGTTGAGGCATTTTATATTTACACATCATTTAGGCTCTTTAAAATTGGCAGCCCCTTGAGTCTCTTTTCAGTTTCATTTATTCACTTTTTCCTCTTTGCTTGTCAGATTGATTTGTAGTCGGGTTCACGGACTCCCCTCCTTTCTCTGTTCTCTGTTAAGCCCGCCAGTGAGTTTTCCATTTTAGTTATTTTTCTTTTTTTTTTTTTAAGTTTTAGTTATTTATTGATGCATACAAGCTGGGGTACAGGCCATAGGTGTGGGGCGGCGAGAGGGTTCACCAGAGACAGAGCGGGGAGCAGAACAGGCAGATCAGAAACACACTGCTGAGGGGAGCAGCGGGCGAGGCAGGAGGGGTCTTTGAACTCGTGTCGCTGCTGCCGACAGCTCCACAGCGCAGCGCTTAACCGCTGCGCCACCTGGGAGACCCCATTTTAGTTATTTTTCAATTATAAAATTTCCAGTTTTTTTTTTTTTTTATATTTCCATATATTTGTTGGCATTTACTTCTTTTCTCTCAAGGCTGTTTTTCTTTTAACATGTTTTCCTTTAGTTCTTTGAGCATATTTATGAGAGAGATTTTAAACTATTTGTCCGATAAACTTTTGGGGTCTTTTTCTGTTGACTCCTTTTTTATTGATAATGAGTCACATTTTCCTTTTTTCTGTTTAGTAATTTTTAAATTACATAACGGTCCTTGTGGATATGTGATAGAGACTGAATTTTTTTTTTTTTTGATGAGTGTTTTCATTCTAATAAGCTGACCAAATACTTTGTAATAAGCCTTAATTTGTGCAGGCTTAGTTTTATGCTTTGTAAATGTGGATGTGTGGAAAGACCAAGTTGTTTTCCAAGTTCTTTTAATTGTCAGGACTGAACCTCCAGACTCTGTTCACTTTTTCCTGGGATATTAGCAAGATTTCTCCACTCTTGGTTTGCTGGAAATTGAATGTCCCTCCAGTTCGGTTTAATCCGTCATATGTGTGTTCTAGCCACCCTATAGCAGTTGCTTTCTAGTAGACCTTGGGTACTTTGGGTGGTCCCTGGTATTGCAGCCAGGGACTCGTGTAATGCATCGGGAGCCTCTGCACGCGCAGCTCCTTGCTTTCCGTTTCCCGGTCTGCCCAGTCCACATGCGGCATCTGTCTTGAATTCTGGTCTCTGCCTCTTCAACTTAGCAGGGTTTCTGTGCTTTGCATAGCTGATCACTGACGCGTGGTGATTGTGATGCTGCCTTCCAGCAGCGTCTCTGAGCAGTTAGGGATTGATTTGGTGAACTTCTCTTCTCTTGGGAGATTGTGGTCTTTTTTTATTTTATAAGACCTGAAGACAGTTGCTTCATATGTTTTGCCAATTTCATGGTTGTTTGCAGTGGGAGCGCTAACTGGTACCAGTTACTCATCATGGTCAGAAGTGCGTGATTCTGAGTAACGTGCCTGTATGTGTTATTTAACGCTAAGTCTTGTCTGTCTTTTCCATGATGATTTGTTCAAGTCACTTCAACAAATAAAATTTTTTACCTGAGTTTTCTAAAGGCAGAAAACTCTATTAAGAGGTACAGCAGTAGATGATTTTCTACAGCTTTATTGCGTTTTAAACATCTGAGTTGTACAGAATGATGATTCTTCCATATATTCCCGAAGAGGATGTGTGCATCACTTTGGCTTATCTTATTTTCATCAGTATAATACTTATTTATTCTCAATGTGGAGAATCTTTGATAAACTAAAAATGTTAGTTCTAAAGAGAACTAAAAATATTGTTGCCTTTTTCTGAAAACAAAAACTAATGGTAAATAAAAAACCTTTTTACAGACATTAATTCATTCATCAAATAGTCTGTAAGTGTCTTTTTTATTTTCTGTGCTGACATTTTACTTGGCACTGAGGGTATAATGGAGAATATAATAGGCATGGGTACTCTTTTGTTCAACTTATGTTCTATAATGGGAGGTAGATATCGGTATCTGCTAGGAAGAAAACAAATGAAGTTGAAGGTAAAGAACAGTAAATTCCTACTTTGAACAGTGGGTCTTTCCTTTGAAGAAATTATATTTTGTTTGAGTCAAAAGGAGCTAGTCTTCTTGGGGTACAGGACACTAGTGGCAAGACTAGTGGCAATTTAAAAAGGTAGTTGCAGGTTAGATCATTAAACTTTGACTCTGTAGACTGTCTTCGTCCCTCCAGCCCTCAGTGTGGTGACCACATAATTTCTTACACAAAACTGGCATACTTCTGAGTTGAAAGGGACTGACTGCATGGGATACTACGCCCACAGACATAAGACCCTATTGTAGGGAAAGCATTCTAATTTGGGGAATATATCTATAAAAAGTCAAGGATTTGGAATGCAGACTGCCTTTGACTCTTGACTCTATTCATCATCCGTATAGCCCTCTGGAAACTAGTTTCTCTAGGTCTTAAATTTCTCATTTGTGACTTGAGGAAATATTTCATTAGGATTGTAATGAAAACTAAATAAGATAATAGATTTATCAAAACATACTATGACTGTTAAATAGTAAGCACTCGTTCAGTAAATTCATGCTTTTAGCAAATTTATTGAAAGATTTTTATGTGCCAGGAATTTTATTAGGCACTGTAGATTAAGTAAGCAGTGAACAAAACAAAAATCCTCGCCGTCATTGAACTCACATTCTAGTATGGGGACAGAGTAAAATAAATAAGTAAAAAATACGATGCAGAATGATAAAATAAGTACACTGAATCAAAAACAAGGAAGAAATTTAGAATAGTGACTGGACAGGCAGCAGAGAGGGGCAATGGATTGAAAGTTTTGCTTCACCTGAGTAGGCCTCATTGAGATAGAACATTTGAAGAAAGTGAGGAATTGAGGTGATTCCAGATGAAGGAGACAGCATGGGCAGCGCATGCCGAGGAGAGATCATGCGGAGAACAGCTGCTAGGAGTTGTTAAGCAGCACAGTGCCAGGAACTAGTCTGTTTTAGAAGGATCAGCCAACTGGTGAGAGTGACAGCAGGGCGACTAGTTGAGGCTGTTGCAGGTAAGTGAATGAAAAGTCACTGGACGAGGGTGGTATCAGTAGAGGCTGTGAGAAATGAATGTATTCTAAGTGAGCCTGAGGTAAAACTGACATGATTGGCTGAGTTTGATTATCTGTATGAGAGGAAAAGAGTATCCAAAGGTTTTTAGCCAGAGCAGCTGGAAGGATAAAGATGTCATTTATTTCAGTAACATATATCTGGGGAAGGTGGTAGGAGAAATACTTTCAGGAATGAAGATTTGCAATTCAGTTTTGGAGATCTGTTAGCCATCCAAACATAAATAATCAGTTATGATGAATTATTAAATCCCAGTAATGTTAACTATTATAATCATGCATTAAAAGTTTATTGACTTTGTGGTAAACAGTTTGTTGTGTTCTATTCTAGGGTTTAAATGATGGTCAAAAATAAACACTGTCCTTCTATAGAACTTAACATATAATGAGGGAAGATAGGAATTAATCAAATAATTGTGTTTTGGTAGTTTTTCCCTTTAAAAAAGCCTTATAAGTAGGATACCCAAAAAGTGTTGACTTAACAAAATTTCAAGTATCTCTTTATATTTGAATTTATTAGGTTCTTATATTCAGATAGTGAGGGATACATGTACATGTCTTAAAAGTTTCTCATTTAACAACATCTTGTTCTTAAACTTGGCTAGATTAATCAACATGAGACCGTGAAATGTCGTGTATTCAGCTTTATTATTTAGGTGAAATGAGATAGTTGTTTTGAACCTCACATTTAAAGGTATATATTTCACGAACTATTTAGACTGGAACTTTCTTTATTTCATTTATAAGTATTATGCTTTTACTTTTTGTTAATTAACTGGGGATCATTTAGTTTTATATCTAAAGTCTAACACTAGCATTAAAGTATGATCTATTCATCCTTCTTATCAAATTAAAGTATTAATTTTTGTATTTTAAAAAATCAACAGGTTCGTCATAAGGCATCACAGAAGGTTTATGCTATGAAGCTTCTTAGTAAGTTTGAAATGATAAAAAGATCAGATTCTGCTTTTTTCTGGGAAGAAAGAGATATTATGGCCTTTGCCAACAGCCCCTGGGTGGTTCAGGTAAGCACACTAACTTCTGTTAGCACACTGGCTTTTATAAGTTTATTTCCTTTTTTAAATGAAGCGCTTACCATTCGTAAGAATTGATTTTGTACACTAAAAGTCCTATGTCTAATTCACAGTGATATTGCAATTATTTTTAATAAGCTCTCATTCATTACACTTGTTTAATGTTCCCAAATAGTATGTCACATAGATATATAATACTTAAATTGGTGGATGGAAACAAGTACTAGTTACAGCATTTTCTTTTCTAATTCTTTTATGAAGAATTGGAGTGGCATCTAATGTTCTGTTACTCCTTGGCTCCTTGTGGTTTATGTACTAAGAAAAAAAAACTTCCTATGATAAAACTTTTGAACATTCCTCTGTAGTCCTTTATTTATTATCCATGATGTAAGACAGTATTGTAATTCCTAGTTCAGTCTCTTTTTTGGCTGTGAAAAAATTTATGAATCTCTGTTGCCTTCTTTTCAGTTCTATTCTCACTGCCTTTGCTTCTCTAAAGATTTTTTTTATACTAGTATCTAATACTGCAAACAGTTTAGGCCAGAGGTGAGAGGATTCACCAGAGAGAGAGTGGGGAGCAGAACAGGCAGATTGAAGTACAATGCTCAGGGGAGCAGCGGGGAGACAGGAGGGGTCTGCTGCGTCCTGTGGGAAGCTCCCTGGCCGGGAATCGAACTCATGCTGCAGTGGCTTCGGACAGCTTCATTGTGTTGAGACTTAAACCCCTGTGCCACCTGGGAGGCCCTAATGCTGCAAACATTTTTGAACAAGTTTCATGAGTAAGATTAGTTGTTTACTAGTACATGTCCAGAATGTTTAAATGATCTTGGAGCTTATATGGATGATGTCTAAGTCTGTCAGAGCAAATGATGTCATCACAGTACTTGTTTATTGACACATAAGAGATTCTAATATATTTTCCCCATGGTGTCTGTGATCTGTGTTACAAAGCGCAACCATGGACTTTAAACATCATACATTTTCACAAGGCTTTGTAAATGCTCCGAGTACAGTTTTTACTACCATCTCTGTACACCTTACCAGAGTCTACTTCAGGTTGTACTGAATTAGTGTTTTCTTAACTTCTTTGACAACATTTTGCCTGGAGTTCATCTTGCAGGCTGTTTGTAGAGGATAATTCCTAACTCACTTCACGCTTGGCAGTGACTGTTCCCCTGACCGGTACAGAGTGGCGCTCGTCACGTCTGTTGGTGCACAGAGAGCCAAGGACAACCCTCAAAATCGTTTGGCTTTTTTCGATTGACTATTGATGTTGCTCCCAGTGTTCTCAGCTCTGAGCAGTTGTTGTTACTGAAAGACTAATAGCATTAAGCAAATCAATTTTCTCTAGACACATTTCTTTTGACTGAAACAAAGACAGTTTAATTAATTCACCACTGGTAAAATGGCTTTCCTTGCTTACCTAACAAGCCATCTGGAAAGTTCCTTTGATTTCAGTCCACACACATTTAGCAAATTTTAACATTTTACTAAATTTTAATTTTAAACTACTAAAACATCAGAAGAACTTTTGAATTCCTGTTCTTCGACCATTCTTTTCTCCTTCCCCCCTACCCCCCACCTCTTCCTTCTGAGAGATTGCAGGGGATCAAAGGCTCACCTCAGTGGCTGGTGATGGTTTGATAATGCTGACACTTTAACCCCTGCACCACCAGGGAGGGCCCACCACAGTGCTCTTCCCTAGTTCCTTTATCTGTTTGACTTTATTGTCAGCCCTTATTTTCCCATTTAAGTGTCTCTTTTTGAATATTGTTTTGTAAGATCAGGAGAGATGCTTTTAAACACATTCGAAGTGACAGATTTCTCTGAATTCTGTTTTAATTTTATCATACTTTAAAAAATGGTTTTATTTGTAACATCTACAGAAAAATACATAAAACAGACAGTAAAATGACTTGTCATTACCCAGCTTGAAATGTGAATATTGTCACCACCCAGAAACCCCTTGGCACTCTTGCCCAGTCACTGCCTCTGTGTACCCCCCCAAAGGAACCACTCTTTTGACTTTGTTAGTAATAATTTCTTTGCTTTTCTTTCTAGTTTACCTCCTAAACAAGCACTCAAAACTACAGTTTTCTTGTTTACTGAAGTTTATATAAGTGAAACAGTTGAATCTCCTTTGTAGCTTTTTCGTTCCACATGTTTATTATGAGTTATCCAGTTGCTATAATTTATTAATTTCACTGCTGTATTTTCTCCCCTTGTATGTCTGTACCACATTTTGTTTATATACTTAGCAAAATTGTTTTGAGATTTATGGGTGATGTGACATACCATCCATTCGTTTTTATTACTGAGCAGCGACCCCTGGTCTGTTATACGGCAGTTTGTTGGTTTACGGACACTCAGATTGTTTCCGGTTTTTCTCTTATGAGTAAAGTGCGTAATAAAGTTATTTGCAGATCAGTCTGTACAATTCAGTGACTTCAGGGAAATTTAGAGTGTTGTGTACCCACTGCTGTTACCAAATTTAGGACATTTCTGCTGTCCCCGATGTACCCTTTTACAGTCATTTGCCATTCTCCTCACACCCCCAGGCAGCCACTAATGTGTCTTCTGTCTCTAAAAATGCTGTATCTGACACTTCAGGTAGATGGAATCATGCTTTATGTTGTCTGGTCTCTTTCCATTAAGGTGCTGTTTTGAAGTTCATGCACATGGTAGCATGAATTGTACTTAAACTTTTATTTGCTAACGAGTGCTCCATTTTATGGTGCGGTGTAATAAAGAATGTGTTTGGTCTTTGTCCCACTCCTGGCCGGGTTTTGGGAGCTCTCCATTGTCTGACTGACGAGAAGGTCTCTTATGCTAATGAGGCGGCTGTGGTCATTTTCGGGTGGGCGCTCATCACCAGAAAGGACGGCACAGGGGTCCAGCCTCTAGAAGAGGGCTGAGACAGAGCTTCATCACGTGCTCAGTGACTAAGTTAATGGTGCCTATGTGATGAGGCCTAATAAAACCCTGGACACTGGCACACGGCGATGCGTGCTGGCTGGCGGGACCCTCGGTGCCTCGAGAAGGCCGGGCGCTCTGTGCTCCCTCCCAAAGCTGCCCTGCGCGGAGCCTTGTGGTACTGTGCTCGGGAGGGTGGTGCTTCCCTGAGTTCTCTGTGTTGGACTCGTGGCATCCCAAACCCATAGGGGCCACGGTAACGTCAGAAACGCAGGTACGTAGGGGCTCGCCCAGCGTGGCCGGCCTCTGAGAAGCGGGCAGTCTTGTGGAAGGCTGAGCTCGTGGCAGCCGCTGCCGGTCCCGCGGGCCCAGCAGCATAGTTGGAATACAGTGAGCCGGTCAGGGCGAGAGCCGGGGCCGTGGGCACACCCCTCATCTCGTTTGTTTGCCCGCCAGCATTTGCAGGGCTGCGTGCCCGCCAGCTCTGGGTTGCCGTGCTGCCACGTGGGTTTGTCATAGTGACTGCTGCTGCGTGGACAGCTCGGGGTGGGATGCTTGGCTCGTGTGATTTTGCATTTAACTTTTTAACTGCTTAGGAGACGCACCTGTTTCCCAAGGTGGCAGTGCGGTTTCACGTTCTGATGCGCAGGGATGTGATTCTGGTTTCCCCGCATTCTTGTCGACATTTACCGTTTCCTCTATTCTGGCCATCCTGGGGAGGGGAGGCCGTGTCTCACTGTGGTTTTAACTTGTGTTTTCTGGTTCCCAGTGATAGTGAGCATCTCTTCATGTGCTTGCTGACCTCTCCTGTGTCTTCTCTGGTGAAATGGCCATTTAGATTTCTTACCCTTTTTAAAAATTGGCTGTTCTTTTCTTATTGATTGCATTCTAGGAATTCCTCATATGGCTTTTGATATAAGACCTTTATCATCGGTGTCATTTATAAGTCATTCTTTCCAGTCTGATTTGTCATTTTATTTTACTTATTTTTTTTAAAAGAGTTATTTGTTTATACATACAAGCTGGGGTACAGGCCAGAGGCGTGGGGTGTTAGTCCCATGATAATTTCTCAATATGCTGTGAAATAAGGGTCTAATATTTTCATCTTTTTGCCTATGAATATCCAGTTGTTCAAGCACCTATTTGTTGAAGAGTATTGTTTCCTGACTAAATTTATCTGTTATTTTTGTAAAAAAAAAAAATCTGCTCACCCCAAAATATATAGCCTATTTCTGAATTGTCCGTTCTGTTCCATTTATGGGTCCTGTGCCCGCGCCTACCGTGACTTGATGATGGTCGTCTTGGAGCGAATTTTGAAGTAGGGAAATATAAATTCTCTTCTATTTCAAAATTGTTTTGGCTATTCTGGAATTTTAGGATCAGTTTGTTGATTCCTGGGAAAAAAATCTGCGGGGATTTAGATAGTTTATTTTGAATCTACTGATCAGTTTGGGAAGAATTGCCGTCTTTTAATTTTTAAAAAAATTTTGAAGTAACATTGCATTGTAAGTTTCAGGTATCCATCTTTATAGATCAACATCTGTGTATACTACGTTAAGCTCACCCATTGAAAGTCTAAATTCCATCATTCATACAGTTGACCCCTTTATTCAACTTCCCATTCTCCTTTCCCTTGCCTATTACGGTCTTTATAATATAAAGTCTTTTGATAGAGCATGCAGTATTCTTCACTTATTTACGTCTTTCCTCTTAGCATTTAGAGCTAACCAGTATTACACATACACCACACACACACACATACTCACACACACATGCACACACAGAATAGAACAACACATGATTATAGGAATCTGACCTCAATTTGGTAATCAACCCTATATCTCTTCTCTTTCCCTTCATTTCTGCATCTTATCTTTCACCTTCCATTTTAAAATTATTCTGATTTTGGCTTAACTCTCAAGTATTTAATTTTGTGTCAATTACATAGAGTAAGATTTTCTGGATTTTTAAATTTACTCTTTTTTGTTAGCTTTCAAATAATCCTCTCCTTTTTGTTCCTGTTATGTCAAACTATATCCTTGAATAGTTCTTTTAGAAGTGGTCTATTATAAAGTTTGAAAATTTCTGTGACGTACTACATTTATTTATGTAATTTATGTTTCCATCTGTTATAGTCTAGAATCAAAATTATTTTACCTCAGTGCGTTATCTTTGAAGGTAATGTTCTGTTGTCTTTTGTATATGTTATGTTGGGTGAGAGATTTGTTGCCAGCGTGTTTTGCTTTATCTCTTTATAAAGATCTTTGTTCTTTTTGGAAATTTTGGATTATTCTGTTGAATTTCTCCAAATTTATCTCTGACTGTCTGATTTGACTCCATTTCATTTAGAGGTCCTTTCAGTCTTAGATTTTTAAGTTCATTCATTTTTTAAACATTTTTAGTTATCATTTTCTTCATTTTTTTCTTCCTATCTGTGTTCTCTCTCCCAGACGGTTTTTAGGTAAATGTTGGAGCTTTGCTACCTGCTATTTTCATCTTTAAATTCTTCAATGTATTCTTGGAGAAAGTTCCTTTGTTCAGTTTGTTAGCTTTATAATCTATTCTTCTCTTATCAGTAATATATTTAAATTCCAAAGTTTCAGATTTTTTTTTCCATTTCAGACTATTGTTTAGTTAATGTGGCAGGCTATTCTTCTGAGGGTATTGATTCTTAGATATTTGAAGCTGTTCTTAATTTGTTCTATTAAACATTTTTTTAGCTATCAGTTTTTTATTTCTTGAATTGCTTTGCCTCTATTTCATGATGTCGGTTTTTCCTCAAAAATTAATTCTTGGGTTTGTTCTATTTCTTTCCTACTAGCTTGGTGTATTTGTCTGGTCCCAGTGCCACTGCTTAAGTCTGTGTGCAGCTGACACTGCCACTCGTTGCTTATGAGCAAGACTGGAATGGGGAGGTGGTGGCAGAGGGCCATGAGGAGGCCTATTCCAAATGCCTGTGTCAGTGACTCACTGTTTCCCTAAGTAGGGGCTCACCCCCTCTCCTGTAGCCACTGCATGTGATATCCTTTGGGGTTTCCAAAGTGCTCCTGCCTTCTCAGCCCTATTCTGTGTGAGCTGTATGCAGTGATTTGTTTTCAAAGAGCTGTTTCTTAATTATGACTTCTGTTATTAACCTCTCATGTTTCTCTTTCTTATTCTGTTTCTTTTTTAAAATGTTTCTATTTCGGTAGATTCCTGTGTTCTCCAAGAGGGAAAATGATTAATTTATGTATATTTTGAAGAAGATACCCATCTAAAACTTCTGCTTGATAACTTTTTCCATTAAAGGTGTTCAAATGTAGAGAAGAGTTCATAAATTTCGATTCCATTTGATTATCGTTTTTCCTTTTCAATAGTAATAATAGTTTTTGATTTTTGTTCTTTTATGATTTTGATTTTCTTTCATTTAAATTTTTTTTCTCCTTACTGTTTTGTTTTCCAGCTCTTTTGTGCCTTTCAAGATGATAAGTATCTGTACATGGTGATGGAGTACATGCCTGGTGGAGACCTGGTAAACCTTATGAGTAACTATGATGTGCCTGAAAAATGGGCCAAGTTTTATACTGCTGAGGTTGTTCTTGCTCTGGATGCCATACACTCCATGGGCTTGATTCACAGAGATGTGAAGCCTGACAACATGCTTTTGGATAAACATGGACATCTAAAATTAGCAGATTTTGGCACATGTATGAAGATGGATGAAGTAAGTAGTAAACAAGTAAAAAAATCATGAGTTTTTGAGAAAAATTAAAGAAATTTCAAATCAGGGCTTAATTTTATAAAGTTAGCTTTGCTAACTGTGTAATGACTAAAACAAAGTTAATACAGCAAATAAAAACATTTTCTTTACTAATCATTCATCTAATTACAGAAAACTTTATTAGTGCTTTTGGTGATTCAAGAGAAATAGGAACTCAAACTTACATACTTATCTTCCTCATAGAATGTTGATAAGCAATTGCTATCAGTCAAAACTAGTTTTATGTATACTGCTCTATGTGAATAAGTAGGGAAGAATATAAATTAAGATACATGTGTTTCCATCACCATATTATTTCTGTATTTTTCCTTTTTAAAAAAGAGGTAAGGTAAGAGGTTTATGTTACCACCACCTCCTACCCACCTCAGCTGCATTAACCACGCAGCATAAATTTGCAAACAGTTGAAATTAAGATGAATTATTCAGTGTCACTCACCTCTTAGTTAATTGTGACATTACTTGTTTTTGTTGCAAAATTTTAATCTTTTGTCTTTTTCTCTGTAATACTGGAATTCCTGATGAGAAGGATGGTGTTTTATTGTCTTTGTATTCCCCTTTTGGCTCTAAGGGGGGGTCACTTACATATATCAGATTTTCTACATATTAGTAAACTTTGACAGCAAGCTGAGTATCCTCTCCTGTATGCTGATATGTGTATTTCTTGTTACCTTGTCAAAATATTCATCTTGAATTAAGCTGATTTTCTTTCCTCTTTACCTCATAGTTTACTCATGTGACCTTTGTGATAATCACCTTTATTGATTGTCCTTCCTTTGTCAGTGATCCATTTTCTTCCAGGCTCAGCTCATATTTCACCTCATCTAGAAAGTTCTACGTGATAATCCTCACCTGACTGCTCCCTCATCTCATGTCAATGTTCCTGATGTCCTCACTTGCTTAGAATTTGTGCTCTTCTTTAAGGACTGCTTTTAATCTGTCTATCTAGATCTGTGTATCTTTTCTACCCAGTTAAAATTTAGCATCCCCATATGTCTTTGGTCTTCTTCGAGTCTGTTACTATAGTCTGCATACAGTAATCGGTGTTCGGTAGGTGAAATACTTGATTGTATGCAAAGCTCCCTCATGTGGTGTTTGTTGTAATATATATCATTAAATGATTTAGTGAACATTACCTCTAATGAAAATGAAGTATGAAATAATTTTCTAATAGAATGCTAAACTTTTTTTGTCTGTTACACAAAAAGAATGATGTTTTTTGCCTATACTGCCATGAGTGTACTCTGATTTTAATTAAACAAAAACCTTTGGGAAGGTACAGAGAAATAATCACACCACGTTTTTAAGGAGGGTAAAGTTAGTTAAGGAAAGAATAGTGTAGATTGTGAGAATATCGGGAACAGAACAGAATATGCTCTTTAAAAATAATTTTACAAGCATATAATTAAATACTAAATTCAGCATTCAGTATCTTACAAGGAAAATAAAATACGGCTTACATATTTTTATAATTTTGATTATTTTTTTAACTCAAGTACATAAGTTAATTGTATTCCTTGATTCACAGCTTATTGTCATTTATGCAAAAGCCCCATCTTGTTTTTGTTATATTTACCTCCTTTTGGTTTCTTGTTTTCTTTTTCCCCCTAATAGCCCGCCACTGTAGATGTGTTTACTATAAACTCTTGTAATCTGTTAGTATAGTGCTCATATATATATAGATAGGATGGTGGTACAGTGTCATTTTCTTTACTTTATTCGCTTAGCGTTGTTTAGTAGCCATTCCCGAGATAAGTAAACTAGATCATTGCTTCGGAGCATGTTCCGTAGGATCTTTCTAGTAAGTTAACTTGCTGGATTCTTTGGTCGCGTCCAGCTCCCTCTTACCAGCAGTGCTATGTGAACATCTTCATACATGTCTCACATAGACCTTGATCGAGCTTCCTCTATGAAATAAGCCTAGAAATGAGCCTGCTGTGTTAGAGGATACCTGAAATCTTATCTGATCTCAGCATGAAGGTGAATGTTTATGATCTTTTGCTAGCAGTGCATGAGAGACCCTATCTTCCCATGTCATCACTCACCCTTATTATTCACGCTCTAAATGTTACCAATGTGAAGTATTGTAACTAATGATGTAAATCATTTCATATTCTTGTCACTCATTTCTCTTTAGTGTTGTCTATTTTGATCCTTTTAAAATTGTCTTCCTACGATGTGCAGATCATCCTTATATTGAGAATAATCTATTTAGTGATTCCACAGATCTTACTGGTATTTTCTTCCAGTTTACTACCCATCTGTTTCTTAGAACAAAAATCCTTAACTTCTTAGTCAAATATTTTCATGAAATTCTGACCTTTAAAAATGTTGATGGTTTTAACCCAAACCTCCATTCCTTGAGTAATATTAATGAGAATAATTATATAATGTTGAAGAACAAAGGAGTTTTTATGAAGACTACATCAAACCAGAATGTCTATATACTGAAAGAAACTAACTAAAACAAAAAGATGCCCCACTGAATGGAAGAAAATATTTGCATATCATGATCTGACAAGGGCTGATATTAAAGATCTAGAAAGAAGTCATATAACTCAATAAAAAGAAAACAACCCACTCAAAAAACATGGGCAGAATAGCTAAATATGAACTCCAAAGAAGGCTTACAGATGGCAAAAAGGCATATGAAAAAATAATCATCATCACTTAGCATCACAGAAATGCAAATCAAAACCACAGTGAGACCCCACCTCACCCCATATCAAAAAGACCGGAAACAGTAAGTGCTGATGAGGGTGTGGAGGAGAAGGAGACCCCTACACTGTGGGTGGGAATGTAGACTGGCCCAGCCCCTACTGGAAAACAGTCTGGAGGTTTCTCAAAAGATTACAAATGGATCTGCCATAAAACCCAGTAATTCCACTCCTAGATATCTACCGGAAGATTATAGAAACACTAATTGAGGGGAAATTTGTGCTCCCAGATTCATTACAACAGCCCAGTAATGGAAACAACCTAATTGCCCAGAAACAGATGAGTGGATTAAGAAGATGTGGTATGTCGACATAATGGACTACTACTCAACTGTTAGGAAAGAGAAATTCTTGATATTTGTGGCAACGTGGATGTAGCTCGGAGGAATTATGCTAAGCGAAATAAAGAAATACAGTAATGGTATTTAGAAATTAACATTTGGGGGCCTCCCCGGTAGCGCATTGGTTGAGCGCTGTGCTGTTGGCAGCGGCGATGCAAGTTCGATGCCCAGCCGGGGAGAGTCCCACATGGCGCACAGACCTCTCCTGCTTTGCCCGCTGCTCCCCTCAGCAGTGTGTTTCTGTCGATCTGCCTGTTCTGCTCCCCACTCTGGTGAACCCTCTCGCCGCCCCACGCCTCTGGCCTGTACCCCACTTGTATGCATAAGTAAATAAATCTTTTTAAAAAATTAACATTTGGGCACCAGACATGCTCAGTACTTCTGGAGTATCTTTAATTCTCGGTTCTGTTCGTGGACTCGTACATACTGTGTAAACTATATGTACTAACCTGCATGAACATGTCTGTATTTAATTCTGTTCTTATCTGTCTGTAGATACATAGTCTACAAAGTTAGGAGTTCATATGGATACTTCTGATCCTGGTCCTGTACCACAGGATTCATTGTAGTCGTCCCTTCTATTCTGTAATTTCTCTTTTGGACATTGAGAAACATGGTCCTCATTATCTATAATGTATTTATTTGTTCATTCCCAGTATACACAAAAAATTAATTCAGAATTGCCAATCCCTACCTCTGTGCAAACATTTTTTGTGCAGTTCTTTTGGTATTTAGCCTTACAGTGTTCATTTAAGATACTGTTTCCCAAAGTTACTTAGGTCATTTCTTCCATACCTCCTTCATTGTTATATTATTAACAAATTCAGTTCTTACTATTGCATTCCACTTAGAGTTATTCCCACATCCAGTTTGATTTCAATGGTTTCTATATGATTTTTTAATGTGAAACATCCCTCTGGTTTTCAGAGTCAGCTATAAAGCAAGCATGCGCAGAGAAGGGCTGCTCCTTCTTTCTCCCTAGCACCCCATTCCTGAATTCCCTTCTTTTCACCTTTCGCACCCACCCTCTGTAGATAGACAAGTCTCTTTAGTTTCTGATTTATCCTTCCTGCATTTCTTTTTAATAGGATCAGAGCTGTCATAAACATGGACTCTATTCAGATGATTTAAGAATTTCCCCATGGGGCTGTTTTAAAATTTTTTTTGAATGCTTACTTAAAAAAAATAATATCCTCCAGTATGCTGACCAAAATTTGTAGTTTGAGTGTTGATTTTCCAAAAGCAGAATGCTAGTTCCATAGTTTATTTACTAAAAATTCTTTAGTCCTACCTAAGTGTTTATTCTTCAGAGTTATTCAAGCTGATACTCACTGTACCTCTCTGACCTTCATCATTGTGAAATTTTATGTTTAGCTTATTTGGACATCACTGCATTTCTTGAACATGCTTTACATGGTCATTTTGTTCCTTTACTTTTTTTTTTTCTTTCTTAGCTACTTTATAACTGTTTCTTCTTTAAAGCTATCTTTTGTAGCCTAACTTTATGCTAGTTCTTTTTGTTTCTTGCCTTTTCCTCTCCTTCCTCTGAATCTTTAAATGCTAAGTAATTTTTCTTGTAGCTGTCCTTTTTTGATCTTTTGTAAGTATCCAACAGGTTTTTATTACTTTTCAGCCCTCACAAATTTTGTTTTAAAGCCTAATTTCTATACATACGTGTAAAATGAAGAGATTTTCTTTACCTTAATAAGTCTGCTAGTTTCTTTTTTAAATAATAGTTTTTTATTTATATCTTTTACATTATTGTGTAGTTCCCATAAAATTCCCACCACCAATTCACCCGTGAACTGTCACCATAGTCCCTTGTGCTCTCTCTCCCCCATTTTGAGCCCTTTTTCTCCTCCTCCCTTGCAGAATGTCTCTGATTTATGATTTTTCACCAGTTTTATTATTATTATTTATTATTGTTGTTGTCATTTTTTCCTCCTGATCCCTTATTTGGTTCCCCTGTATTCCTCCTGTAAGTGAGACCATTCGATATTTTTCTTTTTCCTTCTGGCTTATTTCACTGAGCATGATCCCTTCTCGCTCCATCCATGTTAGTTTTTCTTTCAAGAGAAGTCTAAAGTATAACGTTATCCATGATGAAAATGTTGTGTACATTTTGAAGTCAGAAACTATCTTCTTTAGCTTTTATCCTAGTAATAATCTACATAAAGTATTATCCTTATAATTTTCTCTATTTAAAAAATATTTATGTTCAGACTAAAATGGCTTCTTTGTTTGCTATATACTTGGAAAAAATTATTGTTATTTCTAACTTGAGTAATAGACAACTGTTTTTAAAATTAATGTATCACATTTAGCGTATTTCATGGCATTTAAATAAAAATTTACATAAATCGTAATTTACATGATAAATTACATAAATCATGAAATATATTGAACTTGCTTTTTCTAGGTGGTCTAATACTAGATATTTTGGTAGTTTGTATAGCTTCCTTATGAGGAAAGTGGGTAAAGATAAAGGCAGTGATGGGTATTATCACCACACATCTGACAGGGTATTTAAATTAGGCTATGAAATCTTTGCAAATATGGACAACACTGAAACTGATAAAATATTTAGCATTGTGCTACTATAGTGATTTAATTTTACAGCATATACAGATTTACAACATGCAGAAATAAGCTACAGAATTGCTACACATATGTAGGTCTATAGTGATTCTTTTTCTTGTCAAAAAAGACATCAAACAGGATTTATCTTTTGCCTACCAAAAGTAAAAAGAGATAAGGATTTTTTTTTTATCATCCACATTTCTAAATATGCAGCATGGAAGTGTAGCTTTCAAACTATTCAAAATTTTTTAAGTTTTTTTTTTAAACTGAGGTAATGTTGGTTTACATTATTGTTTATATTTTGGAAAATATATTTTAATGTAAACGTTTGATCTATTTTCCCCATGTTTTCTTAGTATAATA
Organism: Scalopus aquaticus; assembly: GCA_004024925.1. Lineage (NCBI taxonomy): Eukaryota > Metazoa > Chordata > Mammalia > Eulipotyphla > Talpidae > Scalopus > Scalopus aquaticus. The sequence continues at coordinate 188,874 of PVIJ01000780.1, forward strand.
AGAATCATTTCTTTGTACAACCTTCATACTGGGTCTTTTATAATCTTAATTGCTGCAGTTTCTTTTGGAAATATTAAAGCTTCCTTTCTCCAGTGATTCTTTCCTTCTCTCTGGTCAAGTATGTTGACAACCACTTGTTGTGCTTCTCTTGTAACTACTTTATAGTGGAAGAAAAATATACAAAAGATGTTGATTTATGTGGAATTCCCATAGAGTTTACCACCTTTTCCTTCTTTCACCGGTGAAGCCTCCTGTATTTGAAAGTTGGAAATTTATCCCTGCTCTCTCGTAATCCAGGCATTTTAGTGCATAGTTCATAGTGCATTCTTGCCCCGTCCTTCCAAAACTACATCAACAATGAAGTTCTGTTGATTGCAGTTTGTAGCTAATATGTATGCCAAAAAAATTAGTTGCATTTAAGTGTGTCTTTTAAAACACATTAATACACAGCTACTTTTCTTTATCTTTGCTAATTTACCCAGACAGGCATGGTGCATTGTGATACAGCAGTTGGAACACCTGATTATATATCACCCGAGGTTCTGAAATCACAAGGGGGCGATGGTTATTATGGGCGAGAATGTGACTGGTGGTCCGTAGGTGTTTTCCTTTTTGAGATGCTGGTGGGTAAGTAAGTTTAACTATTTTTAAAACCAACATTTCATAATACCTTCGTTCTAAGTCAAGAATTTGAGAATATAGAGAAATTAATTGCATGTGCCATATGGGGAAAATATAATTTATGGAATTTTGAATAGCAGTGTCTGAAATGACACTGTTAATTGGAAAATTATTACTATTATTATGATGTCTGTAATTCTTTTACTTGAGGAAACATTGAGATGCTTCCCATAGGGTATCACCACCGTGCATGCTCACACAGTAATTAAGTAGAACATGAAAGCAATTGAACATAGACTGATGGGCAGTATTCCTTCAGTGCCTTTGAATTAGGAAAATATTACAAGAGTAACGTTTACAGCTGCAGTACAGCTGCAGTGGGCCTCCGTTCTAAGATGTTCTTGATCAGTAATACTTATTGGAAATATTTCTTTTTGTTTGTTTGTTTATGCATAGAAGGACTGGGGTGTAGGCCAGAGGTGGGGTGGGTGAAAGGACTCCCCAGAGACAGAGTGGGGAGCAGCACAGGCAGATAGACTGAAATCCACTGCTGAGGGGAGTAGCGGGGAGACGGGAGGTCCGCTGCGCCATGTATGGTTTAGCTCCCTTGCCTGAGATCAAACTCAGGCTGCAGTGGTGAAAGCGCTGGGACTTAACCCCTGTGCCACTAGGGAGGCCCTACTGTAAATATTTCTAATAAAAAGCTATTACTGTGTTTTCACTAATAATAGACAACTAAAAGTACTCTACTTTGTACAGTTATGTAATTGATTTTTTATAAACTTTCTTAATGTTTACTAGTTACATGTTTGTAATTCTAGTAAAATTAATCACAAACATAGTTATTACCCATTTAAATATCAAGACAAATGTGTTTAAAATAATATTTCAGTCTCAGAGAATTCAGAGGCAAATGTAATAATTTCTTTTACTAAGAACATGGAGTACTTTCACAGCGCGGGTGGGACTGCGGGGGATGGCGCTAAGTGAAATGAGTCGGAAGGACAAAGAAATACTTCTTTTTAGCATACATATTATATGCTAAATAAGTAAATGTTTTTATCATTTTTATTTAATTTTTTATTGAGGAAATGTTGGTTTCCATCATTGTTTGTATTTGGGGGAGTATAGGGTCTCCCCTTCAGGAATTACTAGTGCAATGCACCCACAAAACAAAGGGTCAGGCAAGCCTACCCCAAAAACAAAGCCTAGAAGTCTGACCTAGAGGTGAGGCTGCTGGAGAGCAGGGCGCGGAAGGCGCTCCGGGCTGTGGCCGCTGGGAGTTGGGTTGTAGGTGTGGTGGGGGAGCTTTCCTCTGAGGAGGAGTGAGGCTGTGCCTTCAAATTACACAGTGCTGTAAACCACTGTTACCTCAATTGAAAATAAATATTTAGGAAAAAAGCCAAAATTTGAAAAGCTCAGCTATTTCAAAACTTTTCTTTACATCCTAGATTTTTTTTTCCTTAAGATTTTCCATTCCTAAGTACTAAGGTCACAAAAACATCTGACTAAGGAAGCCAATAACTGAGACACCTGCTTGGGGATAAGGGCAAGTGTGATAGGCTAATAACCTTATATGATAAGAGGTTAGAGTTGAAAATATATTTTTAGAAATTGGAGAATTTTCCCCCTTGAATATGATCTCAAAACAATTGGCAGTAGAAAAATGTATAAAACCTGTACAGTAAATGAGTATGGATATAGCTAAAAAAGAAATCAATATATTTTGGTAAATGCCAAATTTAAATAATGATTAGTCATGGAACCTTTTTGTGGCATAACTTGCCCTTTCCTATTGGCCATCCTTGGTTTTGCTGTGCTTAGTTTCTTGTCTTAGCGTAACCCTTGTTTAGGGCCTTCGTCTTTGTAGGGGTCTCTTTGAATACGCGGTGTGTTCGCAGGCAGTTAGCTGTCTGTTCTCCCAACCTTTGGCCTCATCTGATGATGTATTAGGTGTGTCTTGTAATCTTTTCAAAGTAGAATATGTTCTGTCATTTGTCTAAACTGTCTTAGGGATTTAGAAAATAATATGCTTTGGATGAGTCACCTGGCTCTTTTGAAAAGGTCATTTAATTCCTGCTATTATTTCCAACTCTGCTACTGTTTTCAACTCTGAATTTAATGAGTTTGGGTGGCATGGATCTGCAATGTTCTCAGCCTGTTTCGGTGCTTGTTCAAGTTGGTTGGTTCTGGACTTCATAAAGAACTCTCTACTGCACTTAAAAATGGCACTAGAAAAAAAATCTTCACTTCAAAGCTCCCTTCTTGCTCCTTTTTGAAAACAGACAAAAGCCAACTACTTGAATACCTGTTTGAAGTTTCGGACGGACTGATAAAGGAAAGTTAGTTTTTTACTAAGGTAACTTGTAGTTGAGGCATCCTGACTGGCCTTTAACCCTCGTTAGGAATTAACCTTGTAACCCTGAAGCTCAGAATAGTGCCTTCAGCTTTTCTCTCTGTACTTGTTCCAGTTCCTCGTAGCGCAGTCAGCAGGAACTCTGCCCTGGGACACCATTTCTGCCTTTTTCTGTGTGTCATCTCAGGCAACTCACATGTCAGCACTCGGCCTGGCCTCCTCATGTGTAAACTCATAGGGCAGTGTGACTTTCAGAGCTGCGCTGGCCGGTCTGCCGTGATGACCCTGGGTTATTCCTGCCCTGCAAGCACTTGCCACGTCGAGCGCTTGAAAAGTGGTTCATGCGACTAGGGAACAGAAGATTTCATTTTAATTAATTAAACTTTGTACGGATGTAATGGGACTAGTGAGTGACACCATATTTTATAGCAGAGTTCTAAAGCATTATAGCTCAAGCATTAGAGAGCTCAGACCAGTCGGACCCCAGTAGTAATTTCTTTCTTTAGTTATTCAGCAAATTGTTTCTTTTCCTATGTAAAAAAAAAAAAAAAAAAAAAAATCCCACATATTCTAGACTTAGCATTATTCTTACAGGTAATGGTTGATTGGTCTGGTCAAAATTTACATATATCCTGTTAGTTTTGACTGAAATTCCTGGCCCAAAGACTCTTTATTCTACCATGCAAGTGACAAATTTAAACTTAGCATATTTAAATATTAGATGAAATGTGTTTGGTTTGCATTTTGTATTACACTTTCTCTCTTGTTTCTTGGAATTTTAGGGGATACTCCATTTTATGCAGATTCACTTGTGGGAACATACAGCAAAATTATGGATCATAAAAATGCACTATGTTTCCCTGAAGATGCAGAAATTTCTAAACAGGCGAAGAATCTCATCTGTGCCTTCTTAACAGATAGGTAATATACATTGAATTTCTTTGTACATTCATCTGATTTTTAAATTTGTAGAAATGAAAGCATAGCTAACTCTTATTTACATATGACGTCAATCTCTCACTTTGCCCAGTCGCCCTTAATTCTCGGTTAGCCTTTTCTTGGTGGTGGTTTACCTTTATGCAGCCCAGCTGTTACTTAATTCTAAACTTAACCCTCAAGTCTAGAAACAAAAACAGAAGTTGGAAAAATAATGCATTTGAGGGAAATAAAACTTTGGTATTATTAACACTTTACCTCTTAAGGCCTTGATTGTATAACTTTTGAGAGGAAGCATTCTGTGCAGATAAATACTCAACAGGTTATAATCTTAAAAACTATTTTGTTTTATATGGGAGTGTCTCCTTCCCAACCCTTTCATATTTGCATCTGAATATGAGCAAATCTATCCTAGAAATTTGATATATTTTAAAACAAAATAGACTAGCAATCCTGTAAAAGCTTGACTCAAAAAGAAAAACTAGAAAACTGTTTGGAGTCCTTGACTTCGGTTCTTGTTCCCTTTTCATATTTGTGCTAAGAGTCATCCTCTCAAAGATCCACACAAGAGGGTGCTTGCTTTTACTCACAACTTTATAATGTTAAGGAAATTATTTTACTTTTTTGGGAAATAATTTTACTAGTCCATGAAAATCGTGGGATCAGATAAGAGCTCTAAGTGCATTTCAAGCTCTCTAATGCTTTAATTCCTCAGCACACTCTACTGTTTGCTCATTGCTGTTAGAGGTAGTACTGCAGAGACTACCCTCAAACATTCATTATATGCATCTTTGCATGCTTTTTTGTAGGATAAAATCTTAAAGGTAGAGTTCTGGGATATACATTTTAAAATTGATGTTGCAAATTGGCACTCAGAAAAGGCACCTCAAGGTATAATTCCTCTAGCAATAATTGTTTCCCTCATTCTTATCAAGCTGAAGATTTAAGTGTTTTTCTCTTTCCATCTGTGGCAAGAAGTTATTTTTCCACATTAGAAAGGTTATGCTTTTGTCAATCTTTTCTAGAACAAAACTTTGCTAATCATATGATTAACAAACAATCCATGCAGGTAAATGCAAGGTAAATCCTGTATAACATTTGCTTTGAGGCTGGATGGTGCTGATGTAGCTGACCATAGTTTGTGCTAAATGGTAGAATATGAAATAGGTTATAGCATGAGTTAATAAAAAGAATACCATTCATAAAAGTTTTGCCTAAGCAAACCCTTATTTGGGGTGTGATGGATTTGCCCAAGCATTTTATTTGAGGGATGGGGTGTTTGCAATCTGAAAAATGATTTTTTGAAAATAATATAACGCCATCGGTATGACTAAGAGCAGTTCTCACTGAAGTTCCTCCATTCTCCTCTGTATAGTAAACATAGCCCCAAGGACATATGGGAAACAGATACTTTTTATTTCTACATAGTCTTCATTGAAGACTCAAAGGGTCAAAGAATGAAATGATTTGTAATGTTTTTCTTGTAATCAGAATAATTTTAATAGAAATTAGAGATATTTATTGGAATAAATATGGATAGATTCATGCTTAGTATTGAGTTATCTTTAAAAGGGGAAAGATATTTTAAACAATACTTGATTAGAGAAGTTTTGATTAACTTCTGTGCCAAAAGTTAGACCTTTGTCCATTTTACATCCTGAAATTGGTTGCATGGTCTGGGCACATGCAGATCATTTTTTTTTTTAATTTGAAAGTTTCATATGCATTTTCACTTGACGTAGGCTACAAATAGAAATATACTTTACTTTCCATAGTGTCTTCTATATTTTGAAATTCTTTTCATTTAGAGAGATCACATACTATGAAATTGAGAAACATTCAGCTGAAGTTTTTAATGCAGATGCCTCAAGCTCACGGTGATCCTTACTTTGATCCTGATTGAAATAAGTTATATTTTACGTACTCTTTTTATAATATAACCTTTACATTGTTTAGGGAGGTACGACTTGGGAGAAATGGGGTAGAAGAAATCAAACAACATCCTTTCTTTAAGAATGATCAGTGGAATTGGGAAAACATAAGAGAGAGTAAGTCCATAAATATAAATATTTCCATTCCAGCACATTTTAAATCTCATAAATTGATTCCTCTTGAATTAACATGCATGTTTGATATTCTTACTGCTAACTAATTTTTAAAATTGAAATTCATTTTAAATTTGCTCCATGTCAGTATTTATAACTAACTTAATATTACCTCAATACTTTAGCAAACTAGTAAGTACTTAACAGTATTTCATAATGCTTTTTTTTTTATAATGTTACACATTAGTTTGTGAAGTTCAGTGTTATAGTTGTCAGTGATTTTCAGAATGGTGAAAGTGCAATCTTAATTTGAATGTGTTTGAATTAATAAATCAGTAATAATTTAAAGAAATTACTCTGATGAATACTAGGGTGAGCATAGTGATTTGTTTTTACTTGATGTATATTTGACATTATTTCATTTCAAAAGTGAGGAATATTTCTACTTAAAGAATGTAGAAAAGTGGAGACCAAAGAATGTATAGGCAAGTTATTGTAATTATAATACCTAGAATAATATCATATTCCTTTTCTTGCTTAATTGTTTATATTTAAAGTTGATCTAGTCTAGTAACAAATATTTATAAAATTCTTTGAAATGATAAAATGGAAATTGTATTGCTAAAACTTTCAATCATATATGAATCATTAATATATAATGTTAACTTAAATATGATCTATTGTAATAATAATATATCACAAAGCATGTATTTTTCATTATTAATGAAATAATTTATTTTCTTTTAATAGCGGCAGCACCGGTAGTACCTGAACTCAGCAGTGACATAGACAGCAGCAATTTTGATGACATTGAAGATGATAAAGGAGATGTAGAAACCTTCCCAATTCCTAAAGCTTTTGTGGGAAATCAGCTGCCATTTATAGGATTTACCTACTACAGAGAAAATTTGTATGTGATTTGTTTTTAGTCTAGCTATAATGACATGACTTCATGATTGTGAATAATTATAGAATATAGTGTTAATTTGTTGTTAACTTTGAATTTTTCAAAAGAACAATTCTAGAGTTACTTTCTCTTTAATTTCATTATTTTATTTTTGAGTGGTATATAGTATTCATTTACAAATGAATGCAAGGTAGTGTTTTGTGTTCTTGTGGGGATATAGAGTAAGACCAAGTATCTGCTATTGAAGGAGCTTGTCAGTTATGAGTGTCTAAGAGAATTATAGTTGTATTGAAGGGTGGAATGTGATATTTGCCTTAAGAAAAGCATTAAAAAAAATCTGAGATGTTGCCAAAGAAAAATAAAAGACATATCTTTTTGGGGTAAGAGGAGGGGGAAATCCGGTAGGACCTCAGGGAAAAAGAGGTGGCATTTTAGCTGAGTTTAAAAATAAGAAAGAGTTTTGAGTGGCAAAGATTTGGGGAAGTTAGGTAAGAGAATGGTGGGGAAGTGAATGGTGGAAGCAAAAGTTTGAAATCTGAGCATATATTAGGAAGAGAACAGTGTAGGCTCAGTAGGTTCAAACATAGTGTGTGTATAACTATGATTTGACTGCTTGGAGTACTTGGAACTGACTCGCTTGCCTGTAAATCCCCTGTCTAGTACAGACCCTGATACAAGTCGTTCAGTTAGTGCTGGTTCACGCAAGTGAATGTTAGGCATAAGATTAGAAAGTAGATTGGTGCTGGAGTTTAGGGGAATAATGGTGCTATAGGTCACTTTTGTGTGCTGTGCTAAGTGACTCTGGGCTTTAGCAGGCAGTGAGGAGCCACTAAAAACTTGAATAGGGCCTCCGTGGTGGCACTGGGGTTAAAGTGTCAGTGCTGTCAAGCTGTCTCCAGCCACTGCAGCACAAGTCCGATGCCCGGCCAGGGAGAGCCCCACAGGGCCCAGCAGGCCCCTCCCGCTGCTGCCCTCAGCAGTGTGCTTCAGCGGATCCGCCTGTTCTGCTCCCTGCTCGTCTCTGGGGAATCTCTGCCCCCTGCACCTCTGGCTGCACCCCAGTTCTTATATGCATAAATAAATAAAAATAAATCTTAAAAAAAAGATAAAAACTGTTAGTTTAGTGATGTATTAAAGACATTGAGAAACTATTGTTATATCCATAAATATAATGACCAGAGTGACGAGTTTTTACAGTTTTCTCAGGACTAAGTTTCCTAAGATGTGGCGTGGGACTTTCATCCTAAAACTGGGACGGTCCCAGGCAACCAGGCTGAGTTGGCCTCCTGCAAGCATAGTATTCTAAAAGCTACTGTACTGTTGACGAAAACGAGCCTGTCAGTGCCAGTAGAAGCCCAAGCCCACTCTAGGCATTGAGGAAGGACCCGCCTAAGAGCGAGGTTGGCATTGACAATACAAGTGATGATATATGAATTATGAGGAAGTTCAAGAGATGTTAGCTTTTAAAAAGAGACAGTATGTCTTTCTAAAAGATTTCTAGAAAGAAGAATAAAATAGTTACAGGAACTGAAAATGAGGTGAAGGGGAGGGAAATAGACTTCTATTTACAATGTTGACGACTAGAACATCTAATAAGAGTGAGAGGAACAGTGTAGATTTTTAAATGGTTGAAAATGGTATAATGTTTAGAGGGGAAAATACTGCTTCATTTAAAATATGTTGAAAAGAAAGGAAAGAGAAATCTTTGTGGTTGGAATTTAATTTTGTATAGTATGGTATTAGAAAATGGATTAAAATGACATGAAAGAGAATTTGTTTCCTGCTTTTCCTCTAGGTTATTAAATGACTCTCCATCTTGTAGAGAAAATGATTCTATACAATCAAGGAAAAATGAAGTATGTTTAAAATTTTACTACTCTATTTTAGTCACAAGTATAAATTTTTTACTAATAGTCATGTATTTAAAAAAGGTTTCTTTGATGCTACTGTTTGAATCATTAGATTGCATTCCTAGTTCAGCATGATGCTGGAATAACTCACTCACTTGACAAGTATCATTATACATGATGCATTGGGTAGTAGGGAAATGAGTTGCTTGTAACTTTAGCCTTAATTTTAGTGGCAAAAGTGATAGGATAGATTTATAAACATCTTTAACACCAGTTAGGAAATTTGTAATTTTAATACTATAAATCTTAGTGCAGTAAGGGTGCAGAAATAGCACAGAGATTAAAATTTTAATTATTAGGAATGAATTAATATAAAGACTAGTTCACCAAATTGTTAACAGTATTTTGTGACCTCTATAATTTGCAACTACACATAAAGCTAAATCATATATATACATGGACACATAGGGGAGGATGCTAAACATTTCTCTTTTAAAAACTAAAAACTGTTGATTGAATAACTTTGGGTTGAATTGGATTATTTATGTTCTAAGGAATTTTATAAAGCATAATAAGCTTTTTAATATTTGTTTTGTTTTGTTTTAAATAGGAAAGTCAAGAGGTACGTTGATGTTGTCAAATCTGTTGAAAAACATTGCATAGCAGTGTTTTTATGCAGTCATATTCCATCTAGCATTTGGAGTACTACATCTATTGAGAGAGAAGTTACCAACTTTTTATTTCTATCAAGTATCTCTTTTATTATTGCTTCTCTGGATCTCTTGTTTAAAATATATGTTATGTAATTTTTTTGTTTGTATTTATCAAGGATATATTACTGAAAGCAAGAACTTCTGGTTATCATGTGATAGATAAATAATTTGATCAAATTAAGCTAATGCAACCAAAAGCACTTCAACCTGACTAGTTTGTTGGCCTTTTTTGTCTTATTAGGGAAACATACTATTTTACTTTAGAGGTATGACATATATAAAAAACCATGAAGAATTTAATCCTAGAGAGAACAGAAGAAAGAGCACTGGCATTGGAATCTAATATACTTGACTTGGTTTTTGGCACTGCCACTTATTAGCTCTGCTGTCTTGGCCCAGTTATTCATCTTATTTGGATTTTAGCTTCTTTATTGAGTAGATGTAATACTACCATCTTCTTAGGATTTTTGTTAGGGTTAATGACACATAAAGTGCCTGCCACTATGTCTAATGCAGAAAAGGAACTCAAAAAAGTTAAATCCTTTATAATGTTTTGAAAAAGTATCATTTAGTAACTTTAGTATTTTAGTTTGTTTCAGGACTGACTTATCTAGGGAAAGTTATCAGGGAGATGACTTAATTAGCCATCATTTACCAAAAAGAATTATTGATTGTACTGTGCCTGGCATTGTATAGGAAAATGTAAAGTTGTTATTGTTAAGAGCAGTAATATAGTTTGCACCTGTTCAGTCAAATATTTTGAATATTTGTTTCAGATTTATTTTTTTGTTTTGTAAGCACAATGACGAGAGTATTTTCAAATAAACGTCTTAAGTGCATGGTTAACATTGAGTAGTTGAGGATATCCTTTATTTATTAAAATAATGAGTGTGAAACTTGTCATAGAAGAATTCTGCCAAAACTAGAGCTTCTCATTCAGATGTTTACATAGTTGTTCATAGATACGTCTGCCTCTGTGATAGAGAAAAAGCAAAAGATGGATTTTTTTTCTCTCTGTCAATGAAAGTCTCATTAAGATGGTACAAATATTATTCCGTTACGGAGGAGATAATTTTAATTTGAAAGAAAAAGAGAATCATTGTTTTTTTTAAGTGATCATATTCTATAATAATAGATCTTTGTTTTTGACAGATTCAGAAAAAACTATATACATTAGAAGAACATCTTAGCACTGAGATGCAAGCCAAAGAGGAACTAGAGCAGAAGTGCAAGTAGGTATCATAGATAATTAAACATTGTATTTTAAAATGTGTTAAAACATTTTACACACAGGATAACTGCAAAGTAGTTACGTGATTTTTAAAAAAATTATTGTGTTATTATAATTTAGGAGTGAGCTATCTTATGTATCGTTTCTTTTGAAATTCTTTAGATCTATTAATACACGTCTAGAGAAAATAACAAAGGAACTAGAAGAAGAGGTAAAGTTGCCCTTTGCTTTTATTAACATTTTTGTTCATGAAAAGCTTTGATGCCTGACTTACCTACAGAGTCCTCTTTATACCATATTGATGCATGTCTTGACATACAGTTAAACCTGCTACCTTGTGGCATTGACTGATAGGACTAAAATTATAACCAGGATAATAGGCTTCATTTTGTTATGTTTTTGCCAATGAGTTAATTTATAGTGTGTAGTTATTTCAAGTAAAAAAAAAATGCATTTGTGCTAATAACACGCCCTAAAAACAGAAAGTAGTCTTTTTGTGTCCTTTTTAGTTGCCGTTCCTACGTTTTAGACCCACAGTTTGTATTAATAAAGATGGTCCAGTGGTGATGGAAAGTTCTAGAAAGTTTGACTTTCAGTAGTAAACAAACACGGTTTTGATTATTTAACAGTATGCTAATTTTAAAATATGGGAAACATTTTTAGATCTTTTTTATCTGTTTGAAATAACTGATATTCTTATTTGATTTTTATACTTACTTGACTTTGATAGTTAACTTCAAGCATTTTTTTCAGATTACCTTAAGGAAAAACGTGGAATCAGCACTGAGACAATTAGAAAGAGAAAAGGCACTTCTCCAGCACAAAAATGCAGAATATCAGCGGAAAGCTGATCATGATGCAGACAAGAAACGAAATTTGGAAAATGATGGTTTGTAATGTAGAATATTAAACACCAAGAAAAAAATTTAATTGTGTATGTGTGTGTTATGTTGAAGTTTGCCACTGAAATGCTTTTTATCATAGTTAACAGTTTAAAAGATCAACTTGAAGATTTGAAAAAAAGAAACCAGAACTCTCAAATATCTACTGAGAAAGTGAATGAACTCCAGAGACAAGTAGGTTGATCCCGATTTGTAATAAGGGTATTGAATTTTATTTAGGACTGCTTACTAAGATTAGTTTTAATTGGCAATGGTATAAAAGGCCTTTGCCTCTCATTTTAGAGGTGAATACTGAGGAAAATATGTTAAATAGGAATGGGTTTATAAGTTGAAGTATTTTCATTATGTACGTCTTTTTGTTGTTGTTTGTTTGATTTTTGAATGGAATAACAGCTGGATGAAACCAATGCTTTGCTGAGGACAGAATCTGATACTGCAGCCCGGTTACGAAAAACTCAAGCGGAAAGTTCGAAACAGATTCAGCAGCTGGAATCTAACAATAGAGATCTACAAGATAAAAATTGCTTGCTAGAGACTGCCAAGTTAAAACTTGAAAAGGAATTTATCAATCTTCAGTCAGTTCTAGAATCTGAAAGGAGGGACCGAACCCATGGATCAGAGATAATTAATGATTTACAAGGTATTAGAGATTATACTTGAATTAATCTTGATGATTCATAATTTGTAAATATATTTAGATGTGAATATGTACTGGAGAAGCACATTTATTGAGTGTACCACTCTGTTATGTAAAGTTAGCATATTAGAAATATATTGATAGAAACTTTTAGAAACAAAAGATTTACTTGCAAATAAAGTGAAATATTTTAAGCATCAACCTACCTCCTACAGTAGTAGATTGAGTTCCAATTGAGTTAACTGTATAGCTCTATACCAACAGTTTTAAAACTCCTGCTCATAAATGACACCTCCAAAGTATGAGGTAACTTTCAAATTTTTTAACTCCTAGTCTAGTATAAATATTTTAAGGCTTACTATTTTTTTTAAATATTGCAATTTTAGGTAGACTTTCTGGCCTGGAAGAAGATTTAAAGAATGGCAAAATCTTACTATCAAAAGTAGAAGTGGAGAAGAGACAACTGCAGGAGAGACTGACTGATTTGGAAAAGGTAAAATGTGTTAAGCTTTATTTATATAAGAGAATGTAGAGTTTTAGATTGGAAAACTTATGCTAACATAAGGGAAATCCATGGTGAAGTATTTTTACATACTCATAGACTCTTGTATATTTAGACTTGGTTGCCTGAACTCCTGGGGATACGTATTTTAAGCCTAATCATGACAATACCCAGCAGCCCTTAGTTTGTAAGATCCTTATAAAGGAGGGACTTCCTCCCTAAAGTATATAGGAGGATGCATCTCTCCGGGTTCCAAGGAAGACTCAGATTTGACTTTTGCATGTCTTAGAAATGACATGTTTTCTTGACTTTTAGCATTTGGAAGTTTTTCTTTAAAAATACCCTGAGCCAGGGGTAATTTCTAGTCTGTATAATTAGTGTTTTATTTTCACTCACTTAATCATTTGTTGAAGTATGTAGTGTGTCATCTCTGTTAGAAATATGCAGCATGCAGTCCTTGCCTTTAACTATCTCACAGACTCATGGGTAATTTCTCAAGCCATAATAAAGCACACAGTTAATGCTAATGCAGCATGGTAAATGGAATGGTAGAGGTGTGGACACAGATATGTGCATAGAACAAATCCAGTTTCATAGACTCGGATTCATTGCTATGGTGTGAAGGTACATTCTGCGTTGGGGAGGACAGCATGAGCAAAGGCACAGGATGGAAAATTGAAAAGTGTGGATGGTTTATTTAAATATAAACTGTTCAGTGTTTCTGGAGTATAAAGTCAGGGGTCTACAAATTTCATTGTTTTAAGAGAAAGGTAGTGAATAGTTTAGGCTTTACAAGCCATATGGTCTGTGTTACCACACTCAGCTCTGCTGTAATACATGAAGGAATGGATGTGACCGTGTTCCTGTGAATTTTCACAAAAATAGACATCAGGCCAAAGCAATATGGTCCTAATGTCACTGTGAGAAATTCAGTGGCCAAAGAGAGGCAACGGTGCTAGGCATGCGCTAGATAGTGAAAGATTTTGAATACTCTGCTAAGAACCTTAGTTCCTCTAAGTAACGGGCTAGCCGCTGGATGTCTTTAAATTGGGTGGTGTTATTTAGAAGTACATTTAAGGCACATCATTGCACATGAGGTGGAGAATAGATTTGAGGCAGACAAGAGGCAGGGATGTTAGTCAAAGACTTTCAGCAATTAAGATAATGAAGACTAATAAAGTGGTTGTAAGGATGGAAAAGAGGGGTGAATCTGAGAAGAGCTGAAGGAGGACTATTTGGCAGCACTCGCTGGTGATATGTGGCTTAAACTCTTCAAGAATGAGTCCAGATTTCTAGTTTGTGATAAGAGATACAGTGCTCCCATTAATTAATAAAGAATAAAGGAAAAACGGCTCTTTTAGAGTAGACAGTGCTAACTTCATTTTAGTCTTAAGTTAGAGGTGCTTACAGGACAGGCAAATAGGATATCTACAAAGCAATAAGCTGTGGTAGTAAAAACTAGAAATATTGGAGTCATTGGCACCCAATAGACACCATGCGAGTAGATGAGTCCATCTGGAAGGAATTGTCCAGAGAAGCAGTTTTTCAGGGCAGAGTAGTGTACCCTCTGCATGCTTTGTATCATTTGAAAAAAATCATTTTCAGCATTAAAGGGTTTATTTGGGGGAAAAAAAGCCTGTATTTATGGCATAAACTATAGAAAACAAAAATTAGAAAATCTCTTGAGGATATATAGAAAATAGACCAATTTCTTTTTTTACATGTTCTAAACTTAATCTTCTGGGTGGGAAATAAGAATGAATGATAGCGGATGCTGAGTTTGTGTGTTTGATGTTTTTTTTTTATGATATAACAAAGGGAAATGTTAGGTATGTTTTAAAAGTTTGAGAAAGTAAGACATAGGAAGAGGAAAACTGTTACAATGAAAGCATAGTAATTCCAGAAAATGCCAGTTTTTAAGGGGCCTGGGGGAGGACTCCACAAGTGACAGGAAAGGCGAGAGCAGGATGCGGAGAACCGAGTGGGTGAGTTCTCTGTCAGGTGTGTTAAGGAAATAGTTTCAGGCACAATAGTAAATTTAGATGAAATAAAGATCAAAAAGTGAATATTGAAAATAGCATTGACCATTTTGATGAGATCGAAATCATTTTAATGCAGACCTCAAAGCACTAGAGTGGAGCGGTGGGGGATGGTACGGTAGGGACAGGACAGAGATCACGGTTACGAGAAGTTTGAAGAAAGGAGGGAAGGTATCCTAAGCTTGGACGAAACAACTTTGTGTTTGAAGTTGTGAGCCAATCTTTTTTTTTTTTCTTAAATAAACTGCCATTGTTAATCTTTAATAGGAAAAGAACAACATGGAGATAGATATGACGTACCAACTAAAAGTTATACAGCAAAGCTTAGAACAAGAAGAAGCTGAGCATAAGACTACGAAAGCACGGTTGGCAGATAAGAATAAGATTTATGAATCCATTGAAGAAGCTAAATCAGAAGCCATGAAAGGTGAGCATTCTAAAAGAGATTCTTTTGGCAGCATTGTACAGAGAATTGATTCTGTAGTCACCTCTTTGATTTAAAAAAAAAAATCTTTGTTTATATTTTCTTGCCAGAAATTGGGAACTGTAGGGAAAAAAGCTATCCAGAAGTATAACATATATTTTTCTTTTCCTTATGGTGTCAATCATTTCAAATAGTAAGACCAAACACAAAATACTCAACCAGAGTTTGGATCAGAGGAAAAAATTGCATTTCAGGGTATCAGCAGTGACAGGTATTAAGAGTACGAAGTTGTAGATATATCGACTCAAATTTGGGGGATGTGCTTTCTTTATAAAATTTAGTTTGATACTTGACAAATTTTTGCCACTTTATGCAAGGTAAAGATTTAAAAATAATAGTTGACATAAGTAGGATATAAGTTCACTGAATATTTTGAACTCTGGCATGAAGATTCCGGTTAGATTTGGTCAAGTTGTATAATACTAATGAATGTTTGATAAGAGATAAAGTCAGCTTTTCCACAAACCAGTCAGTACCTTGGAATTGTCTTCAGAGAGTTTTTTGCTTTCCAAAAGGACTACTTAAATTTTAATGGATTTGAAATTCCAAAGGAAGTCAAAGTATTCTTGTACAAGATTCATACAACCTTCTTTCTAACTTAAAAACATTGGTGTGTACTATTATATAGGTTTCTGGTACGCGTCTGGTACGCGTCTGGTACGCGTCTGGTACGCGTCTGGTATACCAACTTCTGTGTGTATCACGTTATTTCCACCCTTTACTATACAGTCGCCCCTTTTCCCCGGCTTGCTCCTTCCCTATCCCTCCCTTTCCTTCTGATAACCACTAATTTGGTCTTCTAGTCTAAAAGTTTATTTTGGTTTTATTTAGTCATTTGTTTGTTTATATATGCACTGCGCATGAATGCAATCATAAAAGTTTTAAACAGAAATTTCATTTTATATCGAGGCGTAGCATTTATGAATAACTTAGCAAAAGAATAGCCTTTTAATTATTGAATATAATTAAAATTGGAGAGTTTTTTTTAAAACATGAATTTAGTTTTAATGTACTAGTATAGGATAATACAAGATGAAGTGAGTGCTTTATTTGAAAGATCGTAATAGAAGAGAGGAAGTTAGTGGGCCATGTTTTTCTTTTCATGGCCTAAAAGACAAAATTGAATCTCTTTTTGAGGTAAAATTTAGGAGCATTAACATGCAAACATTTTTCACCTTTGTAATACACATGTCTAGCTACCACCCAAGACAATATATAAGATATTTTCATCACCTCATGTCTATTATTCTCTGTGCCCATATTAGAATGATTTTTAAAATGAGTACATTTGTTCAAAGGTTTTTATCTGAACTGATGAAAGTGAACCAACTCAGTATAATAACTACCTTTTTTCAAACTACTTTTTATAACAACATAAAATGTTGATGACTTTCATATTTTGCACAAGTTACACAAAACATAGGTATGATAGATGGGACTCAGATCTGAATCTGAAGCCCTTGGTCTTTCCACTGCATGTCACGTCACCTCTTCTGACTAAGGTTAGGCCTGCCAGTGAGTTATAACTGGTAACTGGTTATTTGATCGGTCAAATAACTGGTAACTGGTAACTGGTCTGGTTACTTAGCCTTTCTGTGCCTTGATTCCTGTCAAGGTACAATTATAGTATTAGGGGGTTGTGGAAGCCTGGTGTGGTGATACGTTGAAAGTGCTTACAAATGCTGGCTATTGTTTGTAGTATGTGAAGAATAATTTCCTTTTTCAATACTTGGGGTAATTCCTTAAAGTCTGAAAATTCATAGGTAATTTTTTCTAATATAACTTTAAAATAAATGATAATTAGCTGTTGAACATTAGATATGAAGGAGCAGAGGAACCTAATAGGATTTGAACAGATTTTCTAATCAGTATATCAGAAAGTAAATCTTTGGGCCTCCCTGGTAGCACAAGGGGTTAAGTCTCTGCACTGGAAGCTGTCTGTCGCAGGCCAGGGAGCTTCCTACAGGGCGCAGCAGACCTTTCCTGTCTCCCCGCTGCTCCCCTCAGCAGTGTACTTCAGTAGATCCACCTGCTCTGCTCCCCACTCTGTCTCTGGTGAACCCTCTCACCCCCCACACCTCTCGCCTACACCCCAATTCTTACATGCATAAATAAAATGTCTTAAAAAAAGTAAATCTTCAATTGTAATAACTTAGATTTAATATGAAGTCTCTTGATTAGACAAAACTTTGCCTGCTCTTTATTTTGAAATCAAAAAAGGCCTTTGGAAATCTTTTTTTTTAATTAATGAAACAAATTATTGCAAATCATTTAGAAAATAAAGGAGAGTATAAGGTAGAAGGTAAAAGGGAACCATAATCCTAATCAGGATGTGTTTGTATAGTTTCTCAGCATTTTCTACACTATTTTATTTAGCTTTTTTTCTTTTAAAAAATGTTGTGAACATTGTCTTAGTTTATTAAAAAATGAGCACTTGTCCCATGCTTGCCATATACCAGGCAGCATTTAAATAATGCATGTATATTAACACAGACTCTTCTTACCATCTCTGTACAAGAAAGAACTATTATTACCATTCTAGAGAGAAGGAACTGAGCCCTGGAGAGGTTGGCTAGTATGTCCAAATAATTGGTGGCTGACAGCCAGGGCTTAAACTCAGGAAGCTCGGCTCCAGGGTCTCATCCTTTGTCACCTCCCTAAAGCGTAATTTTCATCCTCATTATAGTGATAGGTTACTATGGAAAGAGCCATTGAGATCATAGACGCTATCTAGAATTTTTAAGGTATGAAAAGTAACACTGAGAAGCACAGAGTAGAGTGAAAAATAAAAGAAATCTTTATTTAAAAGATAGATATGTCTTAATAGAACATAAACAAAGGAGAATTTTTTTACTGATGGATGTGATGTTACAGAGTGTGGTAGATTTTTATGTCTTGCAAATGAAATTCCTATTTCCAAGGAGTTGCTGACATTACAAGTACATTAAGATTGACTTGGGAATTAGTAAAAGCATTTTTAAGGCAGCATTATTTACTATACTTTTTATTATCACTGTGTCATATAATTGATATGTTTCTTTTGTTTCATGCATTGTCCATTTTGTGGCTATAGAAATGGAGAAAAAACTCTTGGAGGAAAGAACTTTAAAACAGAAAGTGGAGAACCTGTTGCTGGAAGCTGAGAAAAGATGCTCTATATTAGACTGCGACCTCAAACAGTCACAGCAGAAAATGAACGAACTCCTTAGACAGAAAGATGTGCTCGCTGAGGATGTAAGCACGCAGTTTACTAACAGATAAACCAAACTATGTAGTGAGCTGTAAATTAGATTTGTTTGTAAAGGTTCAATTAATGTTTTGTAATTTAAACTTTTTTCTTATGAAATATAATTCTACAGCCTGTTGACTTTACTGAATTTGGATGACACACTAATTGAACTAATTCCTCTCTTAAAGCCCATGTTTTATTTTGAAAATATAACATGAAAAATTCAGTAAGTATTTTACTGTGAAATGAATTAACTGTGTGAGGGCAAAAATCTGTTTACATCATCACATTTGCTTCATGGATAGGAAAAATCAAAGTAATTTATTTATATACCAAGCATACAATTTATTTTTTTAGGTTAGAAACTTGACATTGAAGATAGAGCAAGAAACTCAGAAGCGCTGCCTCACCCAAAATGACTTGAAGATGCAAACTCAGCAGGTTAACACGCTGAGAGTGTCAGAAAAACAGTTGAAACAAGAGAATAATCATCTCATGGAAATGAAAATGAGCTTGGAAAAACAGAATGCTGAGCTTCGGAAGTAAGTTAATTGTTCAAGACGAAGGTTTATCAGTACACGACTATCCACATTATCTTGATTTTGGCTTATCTGTGGATTCTCTTTCAGCCTTTTTATTTTCTTGACCATGTTTTCTCTTTCTGTACTAGTGATATGTTAAGTATCAGTCTTGCCCTTCATGAAGATTATATTTACTTCCCCCCAGATTTCTTACTACTGCCACCTTGTCACACATGATAGTGTTGTGTTGGAGCAGAAGAAAATGGAATTTTTACTCCATACTCTTAAGACTCCTCCTAAGGACTGTTCCTCAAATTCACTCTCCATGTGCTTTTTGTTAGTTCCTTTAGTTTCTGGGACTTGGAAATGTTTCACTATTAAACAAGCACCATATAAATTTTATTATTTTTTTCTTTAGGATACCCTTTTATGGTCTATTTAACTTAAGAAATAGAAAACATTTTAAATATGCTTTAAAGTATACAGTAAACATACTGTTAAAGTTTGTCCCATTCAGCCATTAGTAGTATAACTCTTTGCATTTACAATCACAGATCGTACAAGTCATACTGCATCCCAGTTATTTTGGTGAGACACAGTGGTAGGGTAGAAAGAACACAAACTTTGGAGACAGACATTTGAGGTCTTAGTGGCAGTTGCACTACTGCTCAACAAGGTACAGAATATTTCATCTCCGAGCCTTTTAGCATACCAGTAAAAGGGTGCAATAACCGCTTCCTTGCTAGGTCTCTTGTGAAGGATAGCAGTGACTCCTTCATAGCATCTAGCTCACAGAAATGGGGGGGAGGGGCCCTATGGCTGCTACAACCATTATGGTTACTATTATGACGGCTACTAAAACGAATACCCTACTCTGTCATCATTGCCTTTTCATACACTTGTGACGGGTCAGTAAGATTGACACTACTGAGGGATGATCAAATATTCAAGTAGATTTCATTCTTTTTGCTGATCTGTTGCCCTGGTCACCTAGACTCTTAAATTTCATGAGGTTTACATTTTTGAAAGTGTAACTAGAAACTTGAAAAATATTGAGACATTTTCATCTTGTCCTTGTAAAGGGTTTTAGTTTTTTGGTCCTGGCATAGTAGCTCTATTCTTCTCTCTCATTTTAGGCTAGCTTTCCCCAATTAACAGAGAACTTGGTCATTTGAGAAAGACAAGTTCTAGAGGTATAGCTTCATTTATTTGGAAAGACTCTTATTCAGTTTTTTGTGGATCCCAGGTTCAGAAAGTATCACAGAAAGTACCCCGTATCCTGGGATGGGAGCCATTGGTCTAACTTTGATCAAGAGCCTATGAGCCTAAGGATTTTAATTAAGTTCTCAGGAACTTGATTTTAAAACCTCTTGACAGAATGGTCTCCATTAGTATCTATTATGACAACAGTGTTTACAGGAATTGCAAGCTAGTTAAACATCTAGTTAAACATTATGTTTCCTCCCCTGTTCTAATTATACTTTGTTTATACCTAATTTATGGTGCTTAATATATATGCCTCTTGCTTTCTTTACACAAAGGCTCAATGGATCTGTTGTTCCTTAATCCCTCAGTTTCTAACCCTTCCTCCCCATAGATACCCATATTTGCTATCTTAATCACTTAAGACATTATAAGGTCATTGAATGGCAAATATCAGTCATATTTTGCTCCAGTTCTTCACTCGTGCCCAGCACATAGTACAAGGTCACAAATGATGTGTGAATGAATGCAAGCATATTACGTGTAAGGCTCTGTAATAGTCACTGTGAGAGATTCAAAGATTTCCCAGCTGTAAAAAAGCTTACTGGTATTGTATCAGAAGTTACATAAATGATTGGAACACAAGGTTAAAAAGATACATGAAATGCAGATTTCCAAATGTAAGCTTGCATTTGAAAATGGCCAACATGGCCAAAATGAACACAAGGTTAAAAAGATACATGAAATGCAGATTTCCAAATGTAAGCTTGCATTTGAAAATGGCCAACATAGGCATTTTTTCTTCCTTTCATGACTCTTCTAAAACTCTTATTAAAGGGATTTTTTAGAAGTTTAAACACTCACCAAGAATTACAGTGGGTTGGAGGACAAGAGGCCCATTAGCTGATGAGACAATGGCATGTGGAGGGAAACCTGACCGATGAAGTAGAGCAAAGGCAACAGCAGCTGCTAGGATATAGGGAATAGTCTACAGATGTTTAAGGAAAATGTTTCGTTATTGAAAGCGAGTGTCTTGGAAGGCAGGCGTAGGAGGGAACTTGACAGGCGGCTGCCACCCCTCGCAGCAGTCTCGGCATTAGGCGTGGCCATGACGGGGGGCTGGGGGGGGGCACACGCCCACTAAGGAAACTGGGCTTTTGCCTTTTTGCATCTGAGAAAGCCACGTGGCTCACCGGCAGCTCTGCTGGGGCCATCTGAGAAGATTTCAGCCAGAGTTCTTGCCCTTGTTTCTTCTGCACATACCTGATAGTCTGATCCAGACAAAAACAGGCCCCATTTGTGCCTCTGGATTTCCCACCAGCACACAGAGAATGCAGGTTTTTATTGAGGTGGGCTAAGTGAGGCTCCTTGAGTGGGTTACCCAAGACATCTACCTTGCCGCAGGAATAATACTGAGTCTTCGACACTTTAAAAAAAGAGAGGAGTTGGACTCACCCTCTGTGCATAGGAGAGCCAGCCCAGGGTCCGCAGCTCACAGTCTCCCTGCCTAATGCTGACTTTTTAGACCTCCTACCTTAGCCCCTCATCTTAAACAGAAGTTTGTTCGTTATAAAGGTGTTTCCATGTACATAGAGACTTAAGAATTACATCCCCTCATTTGTAATGAATAAGTGTCACTCAGCATTTGAGGGAAGCCTGCAACATGGAAGCAAAAGATGAGGCATAGTAAGGTGGAAAAGTACCCTCTGATGAAATATACAAAAGGGAGAACTTAACCAAAAAGAAAGCATAAGCAAAACCCCCACTGGTGGTAATTAGTATTGATTTTGGAGATACTTCCATTAAATAAGAACCAGATGTAATGCAAAGGGACAGCCAGAATAAAAAAGAATTTTTTAAGATAAAATTGCTGCCAATATAAATTTATTAGGAAGGTTCAAAAAATCCAAAGAAATTTCACAAAATGTAACACAAGAGAGAATGACTGGAATTGGTGAGAAAAATAGGTGTGACGGAGGAACTGTTCCAGGAGTTCTAGTACCAGACTAATGAGAATTCTAGAGAAACCAAGGAAAGGAAATTATTAATGATAGAAAAGTCTTTATGTTAGAATAACCCAGCAAAAATAAGTGAAACAAGATCAACATTTAGACGTTTTCATGAAATTTCGAAAGAAAAAGGGGAAGGATGGAAGTGTTACAGTTCTCAGCTCTTGCTGGGAAGGTTGTGGTGCAGTAGGAAGTAGACGTTTGACTCTATCACTTTGGACCAGATACAGCTCTGTTGGAGATTGGGGGAGAGGCTTGGGAGGATAAGAGCTAAATTCTCAAGTCTGACAGCAGGAAATTGGCAAATAATATCTAAAGCTTATGTCAAGAAATAAATGGAAATGTGCAGGTCATTTCCTCTAGGGGACTAGATTAGAGTTAGAGTTTGGGGACCAGTGCCTTTCATCATAACTTCTGTGCTGTTCTGTACTTCTTTGTAAACACCTGCATAGTAGGGGGTTGCTTCCTGAAAAATACTTTTCTTAAATACGTAATAAATGTCAGGTTTTTAAAGTCACATTGGTTTTCAAGATCATGATATTAAAACTAGGGCTTTGCTGAAAGTAGACTTAGCTGGTGATAATTGGAAACTTGATCTTTCCTGTGCTATCAGTCACACAGATTCTTATAATACCAGACAGAGTTTTGATGGGATGTATTGCACCATTCAGCTCACACAAAGAGCAGTGGGGCAAGGGACTGTAGATGGCTGAACAGAAATTCGTCATTATTGCCAGAGAAACAGTGCTAAGGTCATGCCCCGGCCCCTCTGAAGTTGATTCACAGCATTGCTTAAAAAAAAAAAAAAAAAAAAAAGGCTGCTTATTGAGGAAGAATTTATTTCCATATTGGAAATGTTTCAATATTTGTACTTTTTGAGATCAGTAAGATACAGAAATTCACCTATTTCATTGAAACCAACGTTATTTTCTTGTCTAAATTATTAATACTCTTCTTGTCTTTTTTGATTCAGAAATGGGATTATTTCTTATTAATACACTCATTAATATTAAAGTACAAAAATAATACAGATAAATAACTTCAAGTGATAACTTCTTTTTTTAAGAGCCAGTAAGTAGACAAAGCAGCCAACTTATGTGGGAATAAGCATAAAAGTCCTGAGGAATAGACAAATTGAGGATAGTGTAATGAAATCATTTGCTGAGTCTGTCTCAGAGATCAAATTTAAAAAATTTTAAATGTCAAGCGATATTCAAATATTTTCTCATTGTAAGATACTCAGAACCTTATTAAAGGTTCTCTAAGAGTTGCTGTCTTTAATACGTGTGACTTATTTAAACTTTGATTCATTGTCCCCACAGAGAACGTCAAGATGCAGATGGGCAAATGAAAGAGCTCCAGGATCAGCTTGAAGCAGAGCAGTATTTCTCAGTAAGTTCCAGATAGCTTAAGTGAAAATTGCTGCAGAATTTTTTTTTCATTCTTACTGCAGAACCAGGAGAATAACTCCTGTTTTTAGAGTAGGTTCTTAGAACACCAGACAGTTTGGATGGGATGTATTACAGTATTCACCTCATATAAAAAGAGTAACAGAGCAAGAGACTGTAAATAGTTGAATAGAAATTCATTTTTATTGCTAGAGAAACAGTGCTTAGTCACGTATTAGCCCCTTGGATGTTGATTAAAGCATTGCTTTAAAAAAAACAAAACAAAAAAAAGGCTGCTTATTGAGGAAGATTTTATTTCCAAAATGGAGGTAATAAAATTGTCATTTCAACATTTGTACTTTTTTGAGATCAGTAAGATACAGAAATTCACCTCTTTTTTATTGAATCCAACAAAATTTTCTTGTCTAAATTATTAATACTTTTCTTGTCTCTTTTCATCTTACTCATCTGAGTCATTTAGTAAGAAATCTCATAACATTTAGTTGAAAATGATGCTTCTAAGTTATTAATGGATCAGTTGATTATCAGAAAACAAAATCATCAGTTTTCTTAGGGCTTCAACATTACTCAGTGTTAGGAATATATTTATATGTATTTAACTTGACTTATGTCTGGATAGAGTTTGGATATAGAAATAATCCAGTGATAATGATGATAAATGTTTGTGTTATATTTTGCTCTTTAGACTCTCTATAAAACACAGGTTAAGGAACTTAAAGAAGAATGTGAAGAAAAAACCAAACTTTGTAAAGAATTACAGCAGAAGAAACAAGAATTACAGGATGAAAGGTACGGAACAGACCTTTATCTCCTTGAGTCACAGCCGTGTTCCCTGCTTCTAGGACAGGGTCTGCTAAAGGGAAAAACCAAAGCAAAACATGTAAATGAAGCAAATTAGACAAAATCTTTGATTTCGTAGGAAAAAATCAAACATACAAATAATGTATCTTTAAACCATAGGGACTCCTTGGCTGCACAACTAGAGATCACCTTGACCAAAGCTGATTCTGAGCAGTTGGCTCGTTCAATTGCTGAAGAACAATATTCTGACTTGGAAAAAGAGAAGATCATGAAAGAGCTGGAGATCAAAGAGATGATGGCGAGACACAAACAGGAGCTCACTGAGAAAGACGCTACGATTGCATCTGTAAGAAAAATTCTTGGTTCCTTAATGGTTGTGGTTAAATTCTTCATTAGAAGCACTAGCAAAGTAAGATAGTTCTAAGTGAAAAATTGTGTATCCTGGTTATACGATTTTTGATCTACCTGACATCGGTTTTTTAGTGTTTGGCAGAAAGAGGCTCAAAAAAACTACTTCCAATGATGTTACCTCTTGGTAAATTCAGAGTTAAAGAATTAAAATGAAAGGAAAATACCAAAAATAGAAAACAGTCAAAGGCATTTTTTTCTTGTTAAACTAAGCTTAGTTCAAAAGAATTTAGAAATTACCATTAAGATAGTTACATGCAGATTGAAAGAAAATTGTGGTAAAAATTTTATTTTTTAAATCTGGATAACTGGTAGTTCTTTCTATTAGTTACCAAGATTTGTTAAAATGCTATGAAATGTATCTTAAAAGTGTGGTATTAGAATAGAGTTAGTTAATCCTGTGCGGGGGAAATGGGTCAGAACGCCAGAGGTAGATTCACGCACCTGTAGAGACTTGGTGTTCGGTGGAAGCGGCACTGTACAGACCAGTGTGGAAGGGCACCGTGCAATGAGGGGCATAGCATTTGGAATAACTCTAATAATATATTTCCGTGTGAAATGAATGAATATAATTTGGAATAACTATATTTTTATGTGGAAAGAAATAAAATTCGGTCCTTATACCAAATACAAAGGTAAATTAACTAAAATCCTGAGGGACCTAAATAAGAGAAATAAAAATTTAAAACAATTAGTTTTAAAATTTGTTTATGCGGTGAAATGCAAACCTTTGTTATAGCATTTCCTTTTATTGTTGTTTACTGAACATTTTCCTCATTTACAACACTAAAGGTTTTTGGGAGAAGGGCAGTGTTTTTGCTTTCTGGAGTGCAAGTGAAGTCTTAAAGTTAGCAGAATTTTCATCAAGAATGAAGTTTGGCAAGTAGCTCAAAGGCAAAGGTTTAGAAATGGATATACTTAGAAAACAGCAGTTTTAGTAACATTCTAGAATATTTTTGCTTTTCGTTAATTGCTTTATAACTTAAGTTTTAAGAGTGGGGGTATGATATTTGTTTTTCCTCTCTCACTTGTTAGCTTGAAGAAACTAATAGAACACTAACTAGCGACGTTGCCAATCTTGCAAATGAGAAAGAAGAATTAAATAACAAATTAAAAGATGCCCAAGAACGTATGTATTAACGAATACAGCTTTTTTTTAATATACTTAAGATTTGTCAGTTGTAGTTACCAATATAATTTTTACACTTTCGGTATTTCAGAACTATCAAGGTTGAAAGATGAAGAAATAAGTGCAACAGCGATTAAAGCACAGTTTGAGAAGCAGCTGTTAAATGAGAGAACACTCAAAACTCAAGTATGTGTCATGGACTCTAAATATGAATTTGAATTTTTTTAGTATATCTCTTTTACATTTTACTTCTAGCATCAGAGACGAATGGTAGCAGGTATTGGATCTGTCAGTGTTTGTGAGTAGCACGTGCCTGATTCCTGCTTCATCCAGAGACCTGGACTGGATTGACATTGCCCATTTCAATGTTTTTCTTAATTTTTCTGTATAGAATCACACGCCTTCCTTTTTGTTAAACTGTAATCTGAAGTTCTTGTGCTTTTAAGAAGCTGTAGCAAATGACCATTTGCTGACAACCTGAAAAGGGGCTGGTCTGAAGAGGCACCTGTGGTGACGGACCACAGTTCTGCCAGCTCGTGGCCGTGCTCACAGCCGAAGGCTTAGTCCCAGGCGCTCTTCCCTTGGGGGAATGTTGTGTTTTAGTGATGTGATTCCAATGCAGAAGTGTCTTTTTCCGGGATAAAAGAAGATCTGCCTAAAAATGTCTCGCGAAACTAAAAACAGCAATTGGTAGAAAGTGACATCAGATCTAATCTATGGACATTTTAAATTAGAGTTGTGAAAAATTAACAGAATATAGGCCAAAGAAGGATAACTAGTAATGAAGGAGACACATTATTTAATATCAAAATTGTTTCTTGAGAAACTGTCAACATGCTTTGTTTTTATGTTTTTCAGGCTGTGAATAAGTTGGCTGAGATCATGAATCGCAAAGAACCTGTCAAGCGTGGCAGCGACACAGATGTGCGGAGAAAAGAGAAGGAGAATAGAAAGCTGCATATGGAGCTTAAATCTGAACGTGAAAAGTTCACCCAGCAGATGATCAAGTACCAGAAGGAACTGAATGAAATGCAGGCTGTAAGAATGCTTTTTGGATTCTAGATTAAAGAATTCTTTTTGAGAAGTAGAATTACTTTTTTTGTCTGTGTGTGTTTTATTGGTTATAGAACCTTTCTAGTTAGTAATTGCTGTTGCGCTCAGAGGCAGAATTTGAGCTATGGGGCATCCCATTAATTCGTTGTCATTTAATTTCTTGCAGCAAATCGCTGAAGAGAGCCAGATTCGAATTGAACTGCAGATGACCCTGGACAGTAAAGACAGTGACATCGAGCAGCTGCGGTCGCAGCTCCAGACGCTGCACGTGGGTCTGGACAGCGCCAGCGTGGGCAGTGGGCCCGGGGACCCCGAGGCCGATGACGCTTTTCCAGGTACAGCTTGGCGCTTTGCTCTTCTGCGTGGTTTTATTCGAAGTCTTTTGAAAATGCAAGTCAGTTGGCAGGTTAAGCCTTGTGGTCAGCTTTGCTCTTGAGAAAAAATGTTTGTCATTTTGAGAATCTGCTCCTTGGAGGGGGTTCAAAACAATTTTTCATTGAAAAATGCAAAGGGAAATTCAGCGTATTTATTTAAATGAACTTTTTGTGTATTATAGGTCGCTCTCTTTTAAGTTATTTTCTCTTAACCTTCTACATTCTTACTTCCTTCTGTGTTGGGTGTTCAGTTCATATCACTCAGTCACACACTATGGAATCTGTGTCATTCACCTACCAGCGTTCCTCTACTTCTCTCAGTATTGCCACTAAGCCTGCCAGCTCTCATATGCTTGACTCTGATTCTGACTCAGAAGAAGAACTCTTGCCTCACTTACCCATTCCATCGGAACCTGGTGGTGCAGGTGACGGCCTGAAACTCTTTCCACTTCGGGGTTTTCCCACTGCCTTTAATTTTAGTCCTTTTGAAAAACATTTGTGATGTAAACTAATACTCACTAACTCTAGTAAGTTGCTTTTGTTTTGATTAAGAAGAAACTACTGCATGAACTATTTTTTAAGGTATTTATACGTGGCATTGCTAGTAAAATTGATAGATTTCGTCAACCTAAAAGAAACAACTTTCTGTTGTTTAATTGAACATGTGATTTTGTTGTCTGTTTCGTCCATTTTCAACCGAGAAGAAATTCTTCCTGAAGATTCACACCAAGATTACTAGTGTGGTAAAAGCACTTAGACTGTTTCAGAAGTTGTGTTTAGGTTTTCATTGAGTACTTGCTTATCTGGTCAATGTTGTGGTAAGCATTAAAAACAAGGACAATTCACCTTGACCTGCTCCTTGCCCTAAAAGGACTTACAGTTTAAGTGAAGAAACCAATTAGGAAACATGTGAAATTATTAAACTTACTAGTAAGTATCAAAAACACTTAAAAGTTGCAGAAAATTAGCATATGAGCACTTGAATATGGGGTAAAATGTTGTTCTTATTAGTCGAATTAAAAATAAAGTAGCCATAGTTACTTTCTTTTGTTTTCACATTTCCCAGGTGTATCTCAGTATAAATCAGTGTAAATCATAAAGTATTAATATTGAAATTGTTTTAGATCTTTCTTTTTAAAGATTTATATTTTTATTTATGCATACAAGAACTGGGGTGTAAGCCAGAGGTATGGGGGTGGGTGAGAGGATTCACCAGAGACAGATTGGGGAGCAGAAGAGGCAGATGGACTGAAACCCACTGCTGAGGGGAGCAGCAGGTGAGACAGGAGAGGTCTGCTGTGCCCTGTGGGAAGCTCCCTGGCCGGCAGTGGCTGGTGATGGCTTCATGGCGATGAGACTTTAACCCCTGCACCACCAGGGAGGCCCCTTGTTTTAGATCTTGGCAATAAAATTACTCAGTTTTATCTGCAATGTTAGAGGTCATTGGTTTTGTCTCTTAAATTGCTGTAGGATCATGTCCAGGCTGTTGAGTGTGTGGGCTGTTGTTAATGGCAGCATTTCTGTTCATAACGACAGGCAGAACTTACGTGTCTTAGAGTTTTTGTTGTCAACAACAACAAAAGGATATGGGCATGGAGTCAGAGAGGTGCTCCTGTTGACTCTTCGTGGAGTTGTGAGAATTAAAGAAACTTTATGTAAAGTGTATCTAACAGATCAGACACATAGTAGATGTTAAATAAGTGATAGTTATTTTTATTTTAGAATAACCTCCAAAAATGCTTATTTCATCACTTTATTTTTTAAAAGATACTGATCAAATGCCATTAGAACAAACTAAAGATTTAGTCAGTTCTTTATTAAACTAGTGTTCTATAAATATTGATATTTTGGAGTTAAAATCTTTTGGTTTGGACATCCCTGTTGGCGCAGTGGTCAAGTCTCAGCACTATGAAGCTCTCCAGAGCCACTGCAGTACGAGTTCGATGCCCGACCAGGGAGATTTCCATGTGGCGCTGTCTCCCCGCTGCTCCCCTAGCAGTGTACTTCAGTCGATCTGCCTGGTCTGCTCCCCACTCTGTCTCTGGTGAATCCTCTCACTACCCCACACCTGTGGCCTACACCCTAGCTTTATGCATAAATAAATAAATCTTTGAAAAAAAATCTTTTGGTTTTGTTGCTACTCATTGGCCAAATTTGATCTGTAACTTAGATAGTTTTATTTCATTTTCATATAGTCATTTAAAAAGCCAATTTCCTCTGAACACATTCACTTAAAATGTATTCTTTCTGAATAAGATGTACAGTAAATAGTTAAGTCTTCTCCCAAAGGAAAAATAAAGGATTCTAATGCAGGTGTACCAGTGAGAATAGAAAACTACTACTTTTTGGGCAACTTATTTGCTGACCTTTGCAAGTGCATGAATTTACTCAGTAAAATATTTGACTTTATGAAACTATTAAATATATATCCAATATAATATAACCTGGATTTTGTTTTGCATTGCTTAAGTTGCTTATACTGATCCTGCATTATTATTATATTCTAGATAATGTATAATGATATATTCTAAAGGACATACTTGATTTGTGACTTTTGTGTTAAAATTTTATTAAGTTTCTCATTTTCTTAGGAGAATTGTTAATGTTTATCCTCATCTCTCATGTTTGTTTATAGAATCAAGACTGGAAGGATGGCTTTCATTGCCTGTGAGAAACAACACTAAGAAATTTGGGTGGGTTAAAAAGGTAATTGTTGCTTTTGAATATGGTTTTTTTTTTGCTTTGGCTCTCGATTTACCTATCATTGTTTTACTTTTGTGGTTGTAATACATATGACTTTTAGACACACAAAAATTGATGTGACTGTGTTTATAGAAAATCTTTTCATCATTAACATGTTAGTAAAATAGGTTTGGTGTTAGCAAAGTAGAAGCCTGTTGACCTTGGTGCTTTACCTCTTTTATTGGGAAAACAACTGGATTTGACGGAAAGAAAGATCCATTTATTTCTTTTCCTCTGTTCTCTGATTATTGATGTTACTCTATTCATTTTGGATAAATATCTTAGTCTATTCTAGCCGCTCTAGCAGAATACCACAGAATAGCATTGGTGGTTTAGTGGTGAGCATAGCTGCCTTCCAAAATACCATGGAACAGGTAGCTTGTGAACAGTAGATATTTATTTCTCACACTGCTGGAGACTCAAAGTTCAAGGTCGGTGTCTGCGTGGTTGGGTTCTGATGAAGCCCCTCTTCTGCAGAATTCTTCCTGCTCATTTTCCTCACTCAGTGAGACTCTGTCTGGGACCTCTGTTTTAAGGGCACCACCCCCATTCAATGAAAATGCTGCTACCATGACCCAGTCACCTCCCCCAGGTGCTAGGAGGAGACAGGAATTTTGAGAGAACACAAACCCTCAGACCATAGCAATAAGATTTCCTACCTATGCTCTTGTGCCTTGAAAGTAAATCAGTCCAAAAACAGTTGACTTAATTTCCTTTCCGAGTTGCTTATTTAAAACATGTACAAACAAAACTTACTGTTATTTTAAGAAAGACTTTTCTAATGATACAGTAAGAACATTTTAGCTGTTTAGCTTGGATATATGGCTTTTATGGCTAATACAAAATTTATTTTCAGAGAAAATAGATAGATATTAACTTCAGAGAGAGATATTAACTTCAGTCTTTGTTCTCTCCCTCTTTTTACAGTATGTGATTGTAAGCAGTAAGAAGATTCTTTTTTATGACAGCGAGCAAGATAAAGAACAATCTAATCCTTACATGGTTTTAGATATAGAGTAAGTGTTTATTAGGATATTTAGAAACTTCAGTTTTTTAAGTATAAGAATATAATGTGAACTTTTTTGTTAATATAATTTATTAGTTGTCTGTATATATACTTGTGTGGGTTAGCTCCTACTTCGTATTATGTTTTCTTATATTTGCTTCAAGTTAGAAGTCTAGGATTAAAAGTCAGGTAAAACATCTATATAGCATGGGTCTTTAATATGTTGTTTTCTGAAACTAATTCAGAAATTTCTGACATAAATTTCTCAATCTCAAGGGATGATTGAATTAATAAAGTAAGATACTGTCCTTACGTAGGTCAAAGTAGTCAATTTTAACTTTCCACATAAGCATTGCATAACGAATGTAATTTCTTCCTTTGTTAATAATTTATTCCTTTATTGAAAATCTTTCACAGCAAGTTATTTCATGTTCGACCAGTTACACAGACAGATGTATATAGAGCAGATGTTAGAGAAATTCCAAGGATATTCCAGGTAATCATAGTTTTATTTTGTGACTAGTTGGTTTTGTTTTGTTTTTTCACTATCAGTTTCTCAGTTATTGACACATCAAATTTTGTTAGTTTGGGGCTTTCTTCAGATTACATTTTAATTTCCGTCTTATTTAAAGATGGTTCATTCTTTTGTGATTTTCATACTCATGTTTGAATGCATCTTCATTCCTTTCTCTATTTTATTACTTGTTAAAGTCTGTATTATGTTTATATCACTTTTTTGACCTTTGCTGTCCGCTTATTCGAGATTGGTTATGATACTGTTAAAGCATGAGCTTTTTCCTTGTATTTTGTTTGTTTATGTTGCTTGTGAAGTTAACTTTTGCACCCAGTAACCCTTCCAATTTAAAGTGGAGACAAACTCTTCCCGTTGCTACTTCCATTTAAAATGAGTCAAAACAATCAGTTACTGAGTGCCTTCCACGTGACATCCAGTGTGCTTGGTGCCCTGTGGGAGGCTAGGCCCCTTGAGTTCTGAGTGCTTGCGGTGCGTGTGTGGAGCACGGCTTTTCCTCTTCCTCAGCTCTCCAGATGCAGAGCTGCTCAGACAGCTGTGTGTTTGTAGCCGTCGCAGTTCTCACCCAGTTATCTGTCTTGAGAATCATGTAGTATTAGTCCCTTCCGTTGCCGCATCTCTTCAGGTGAGATGGGGAAGTGTGAACCAAAGTCTGTCTAGGGCTTTAGTTCACGTAAGCTCCTAACTAGGTGGGATCTACTTAAGTTTGAATATCAAATACGTTTTTCACTCAGTAATTTAGGCTAATTTTATTTTGTTGACTCTAAGAATTGCTACTGCTTTAAAAAATCATGTGTTTGGAAATCATTCATTGTTCCTTTTGGTATTCATAGATTCTGTATGCCAATGAAGGAGAAAGTAAGAAGGAACAGGAATTTCCAGTGGAGCCAGTGGGAGAAAAATCAAATTATATATGCCACAAAGGACATGAATTTATTCCTACTCTCTATCATTTCCCAACCAACTGTGAGGCTTGTATGAAGCCGTTGTGGCACATGTTCAAACCTCCTCCTGCTTTAGAGTGCCGCCGCTGCCACATTAAATGTCACAAAGATCACATGGACAAGAAGGAGGAGATTATAGCGCCTTGCAAAGGTAAATAGTAAATTACTTGCTCCATCAATATTTATGTTCAGATAATTTTAAGCACATTAATATTAATGTTTTCCAAATATTTCTTTATAGTGTATTATGATATTTCAACGGCAAAGAATCTATTATTATTAGCAAATTCCACAGAAGAACAGCAGAAGTGGGTTAGTCGGTTGGTGAAAAAGATACCTAAGAAGCCTCCTGCCCCAGACCCTTTTGCGCGGTCATCTCCTAGAGCTTCCATGAAGATGCAGCAAAACCAGTCCATGAGACGGCCAAGCCGACAGCTTGCCCCTACCAAACCAAGGTAGCTGAGAAACACCTAGTACAAAGTAAAATTTAAAAAAATATGTATACATATATAAATAGGTATGTAGGTATGTATGTACGTTGCTATTCATACTGCAAATTTTCTTAATGACCATTTTCTTTTGCTTGGTATTTTAATGAATTGTGGAATAGCAAATGTTTGAAACTATTTTAGTGTACTTATTCATTGATGTAGGTGAATGTAATAGAAATGTATTTTCTAAATTACATATACTAACTTTAACCAAAAATGTATAAAGAGCTCATTTTTGTCACATTAATGCATATAGTTATTCTATTTTGAGATTATGTAAGCACTTTGACTAATTTGGTGATTTAGGTAGATGGGATGCACATAGACCTTTTAAGTGCCAGCGCACACTGGTATTTAATGTTGCATCAGACAGCTTGGGAGACAGGAGAGACGTTTTCTTAAGCCTTAATTCATACCTGTAAATTTAAAATAATAACTTGTTTCTAATTTAAGGAGGATTATAGACTGACTTTTAATAGGCAGATATTCACTAAAGGGTAAAATGAGTGTTCCTTATAACTGAGGTGGAGCTAGGACCATGGATTAAGTTGAGAGATGATCATTATGTAATAATTGAATTAAAAAACATGTTGATGAAGCCATTTTCATAACATTATAATTTAATTTTAAATATCTTTTTTTTTTTTTTAAGATTTTATTTACTTAAGCATACAAGCTGGGGTGTAGGCCAGAAGTGGGGGGTGGCGGTGAAAGGATTCACCAGAGACAGAGTGGGGAGCAGAACAGGTAGATTGACTGAAATCCACTGCTGAGGGGAGCAGCAGGGAGACAGGAGAGGTCTGTTGTGTCATGTGGGAAGCTCCCTGGCCAGGTCTCGAACTCATGCTGCAGTGGCTGCTGTTAGCTTCATAGTGCTGCGACTTAACCCGTTACGCCACCGGGGGGCCCTAATTTTAAATATCTTGACTTAGAATAACCTTTTCTTGGCTTCCCAGGTGCTATAGCATTCGTAAATATTGCTGTTCATTGAAATGAACATGAGATTTGGTGAGCTAAAGGAAAAGGTTTATACTTAAATCAGGTCTCTAATTTCCAGTATCCTCTTTGTTCCTTAACTCAGGACCTTCAAGTGTGTGACTCGTGAGGTGCATTGGCTGTATTGTCAGAAACATAATCATTGTAGCCACAAACATCTTAGATGAAACTGTTCTTGAAACTGTTATCTCAAGGAAATAATTTAGGATGAAAAAGGTAGAATTGGTGTTCCTGCAGTGAAAATGTTGAAATTTTCTGTGAGTTATGATAAAACTAAATATTGCAAAATTAGTGATCTAGATGATAGTCATTAAGCTGAAGAAAACTGAGAATTCAGAGACGTAGGGGGCACGCCGTGTGTAAGTCTCAGGGTCAGAGTTCTGTTCCTAATCCTGTAGCGCTCGCTACACAGAAATGCTGTGCTGCTTTAATCTTACGGTATAAAGTGGTTTTCAGTTTTCAGGGTTCTTACATATATATTCTGTTTTCTCATTTAACTTCTTAAATATTGTCTCATTTGATCTTTAAAGTATGCCTGTGATGTAGAATAGGATTTTTTTATTGAAATGTTTAAAGAACAAATAATTTGTTTAGGTTATGACTGTAAGAAGTTCAGTCCTTTCTTTTGTTATCTGACAAGGTAATGATTTCACTACGTATGATAACACAAAATTAGTTTCTGAGTGATTTTTCAGACCAAGTGAATCATGTTTTCAGTTACATAACAGCTTTAATGTTCACTGACTTAAAAATAGTTTCCTTGGCACATCCCCCAGCCGCCCCCCACCCCCAAATCAGCATTATGGTCTATTTGAAAGCACATTTGCTTTGGTTTTTGTTACTCCTGTTTGTTTATTTTAGTTCTGGCCCATCCCTTCAAATAATTCTTCATTGATTTTTTTTTTATATACATTTTGCTATAGCAACTTAAGTAATAGGGATTTCTTTCACAACTCTCTGCATGTAGATAAAACTAATATCAAAATGGACTAATATCAAAATGGACTGCCTAATATCAAAATGGACTGTAAAATATATAAGGTATTTCTGTGAAAATTTGTATAATCTAATATATAATATACTCTAATAAGCACAAAGCTGGGTACATTTAAAATGTAATTTTATGTTTCACTGTGCTTCTCCAATATTCTTTTTTTTTTTAAGATTTATTTATTTTTTGCAGATATGCTGGGGTGCAGGCCAGAGGTGTAGGGTGGTGAGAGGGTTCACCAGAGACAGAGTAGGGAGCAGAACAGGCAGATCAACCGAAATACACTGTTGAGGGGAGCAGCAGGCGAGGCAGGAGAGGTCTGCTGCGCTCTGTGGGAATCTCCCCAGCCCGGCATCAAACTCCCGCTGCAGCCAACGACAGCCCCACAGTGCTGCGCTTAACCCATTGCGCCACCAGGGAGGCCCTTATTTCTATTCTTTTTAACATGTTTGCTTCATTAACTCAAATGATACCTGTGTCTGCCTTACATGAATCATCCTACAGTTTGCATTCTGTTTTGGGTGTCATATTTTAAGAGTAGCATACATGAATTGGAGGGTGTACAGAAGAGAATAACTGAGGTAGCGGTGAGTCATTAGAAAGTGTTTTACACTTGTAGCAAGTGGAGGGATGGAGGCTATTTAGCCCTCTGAGGAAGTGATTTTGAAAGGATAAGGGTCATAAATACAATAAAGATGTAAAGAACTTCTC
Source organism: Scalopus aquaticus (assembly GCA_004024925.1). Lineage (NCBI taxonomy): Eukaryota > Metazoa > Chordata > Mammalia > Eulipotyphla > Talpidae > Scalopus > Scalopus aquaticus. The sequence goes on from PVIJ01000780.1 coordinate 224,646, forward strand.
CTTGGAAGGTGTATTAGAACAACGACCAAGTAGCAAAGCACTTTTTAACTCAGCAAGCGAAACAGTCAGGCAATCAGAGATTTCCAAAATTGAAAGACTTTTCTTGTCCTAGAATAGTGAGTGCCTTCTCACCATGGTGTTGGCGTGATTTAGGTGACTGCTTGACAAACTGTTCGGGCTCAGTATTCTTCAGCCTGTCACGTGTGTACAATCAGATGGTGAACGGCTTAGCTCTCCAAAGGGAGTCAAGCATCGAGGTAGATGACTTCAGCGTTGTATGAATTTATGATTTATTCCTGCAGACAAATGGGTGGAGCTGTAAAAGGATCATCTAAGAAAATCCAGGAGTAGAAGTTCTGGTGTATATCAGTAGTAACTTCTTATCCAGCTCTTTGTGCTTGTTTACTATCAGTCTTAGGTCTGGTCAGGCTAGGTTTAGTGAACTAATAATTAACATGGTATCTTTCTTTAAAATAAATCCTGAGCTTTGCGTGGTGTCTCCATTTAGCAGGCGAGGAGGTGAGGCACGGGCACTGCAGGCCGAGGGCGCTGCTGGTGGCGTGAGCCCTGGCGCAGGGCAGAGGTCTGAGTCCAGACCCATGTCTCACTCTGCAGCCCCGCCCTCGCCGCAGGGGGAGCAGACGGCGTAAGCAGCGGTGTGCGCTAGAGTGTGGGAGTGCTGCTCTAGGGAAATAGTTTCTTAGTAAATTTAATGACAGTTAAAATGCTGTGGTAAAAAAGTAGAAATTTCTGAATAATATCCTGCTTGACTTGGATAAAGACAGTTCGGAGAGATCCTGACACAAAATACTGGTTTCTGCTGGGAGCATTTTACGTAGACTATTTTTCTTTTAGAGATATTTTTTTAAAGATGCAATATTTAAGTCATATGGGGAGTATGGAGCACTAAATAATTATTCAATTTTCAGAAATAAAGCATTGTCAATGCAGTCAAAACTTAAGGGTGTGAGGAACTGTTATGTCATCCTCTTAGCTTTGCTCTTGTTCATTTGTAGGTATTAGAAATTTAACACATTATTTATGAAAAAATAAAGTTATATACACTTAATATGTAAAAAAATAATTCCACAAATGAATAGGTGAATATGCAAACTAACTGAAACATTAAAGTCTTGTGATTTTAAAAACACCATATATTAGCAATATATATGAGAAAGATGTGATAGTATGTTTATATATAGAGTTCTTCTAAAAATTTTGAAACAGAAGTTTGCCTCTTCCCAATATAAAAATGTATTAGGAACATGTAGGCATCACCACACATACTGTTAAATATGGAGAGTGATCAACCTGATTATTAAGCAAAGAAATTAAAACTCCAGCAATAATAACCATTTTCACCTGAAAACTGGTGAGGACTGAAAAGCGCGGTGTTGGCGAGGAGAAAATGGGCACTTCCTCATGCGGCTCGCGGGGCGGCGCGTTCCCCAAGCAGGCTTGGCCGCGGCTCGCAGGCCTGGGGTGTCACGCCCGTTGGTCAGTGACTGGGGGAGATAGACAGGCAAACATGCTAGTGTGCTACAGAGCCGTCGTCTGTAATAGAGACGTGGGCAAGTGTTATGGAGGAACCAAGGAACGCATGAGGATTCTGCCTGAAGGCATCAAGAAGTTTCCAAAAATGGAAGGCCACCAGTTCTCCAGGCAAAGTAGTAAACAATTGAGGGCAAAATGTTTTGTGCAGAGGTACTGGTATCAGAACTACTTAGGTGTTTATAACGCTATTCTGGGTTAGGGTGGGAGAGGATAGTGACGGGGCACCGGGCAGGAGATGACGCTGGAGAAAGAGCTTGGAGCCAGTTTCAGAAGCACCCTGTACACTCTGCCAAGGAGTTTGACTTTTGCTCCGCAAATTGATGTCCTTTAACACGAGGTTGTAAAGATAATTTCTTAGCATTCATGAAATGGTAAGAATTAGGCAGCTGGATTGGAAGGGGCGAATGGAGAGACTTTAAGAGAAGGTAGGTCACGCCTTGCTGTGAGAGCTTCGTGATTGACCAGACTCTTAAATGTGAAGATTGTGACACAGGCACACCCTTCAAGGGCTTTGGAAGGCTGAGTAATGCAGACTTGTTCATAAAGCATGCTAGACAGTAGGGCCTGAACGGACAGCCTGGAAGGCCTACTGATCTCAGTCTCCCAGGCAGTAAGTTGAAATCTTAGCTAAAAGTTCTATTACATGAAATCCTAGAAAAATGAATGTATACTAGCTTATGACATACGGTAACTGAATAATTACATCTAAGTTTGTATGTTTTCTCGAGTATTTTTCTACATTTGGTACATTTTGAAATAGAGTGATTTTTATTGGTTTGTGTATCACTGTCAGTGATTCTCAAAGCCAACCAGTGGCATCAGAATTCACCTGAAGTTTTTTATTTTAAAACCTGCCTTTTCCCTACTTTTCCCCCTACTTCTCCCCCAGTCAGTCCAGTTATATCAGAATCTCTTGTGGCATGGTCTGGAAATACGCACTTTAAATAGCATTGGGTAAATCATACATTAAGACTTTTACAACCAATGACCTTATGAACACAGATGGGACTTTGGGGGTCAGATGAGTTCCTTGGCACTAGTTGATTCATGAATGTCAGTAATGAACAATGAAAAGCTACTCCTGTTTTTTAAAATAAAGATGATTGCTTGTTAGATGATTGGATTGGGAAAAAAGATTACATATGCCCCTGTTTGAAGTCCATTTTATTTAGTCTCTTGCTAATGCTACTAACGTACCCGTGGCTTTCCCCTTGTCCCTCGTTTTTCTTGGAGAGCGTAATTGTGGGTGACCCATTGAACAAGCATCATCCTGCTAGACTTGAGAAAGCTGTATTCTTGCTGTTACTCCCCTTTTCTACTAATGATTTGACATTGTTCTGGAAGAAAATGTGAACTGACAGTGTGGATACTTCAGTGAAGGGAATGTTGAACAGTATTGTATTTTCATAGTTCTCAAATCAAACTGGCCATCAGGATGGTTGTATCTTCACCTGGACCAAGGGCCTGGAGAAACACTGGAGGGTGAGGGCTGAGGTTGTGTCTTATTCCCAGACATTATCTCTGGCTTCATCCTCTGGTATTCCGAAGGGCGTCCCTGGCCAGCGTGGTTTTACGCATTTATCTGTAAACACATTTTCCTGCATGCTTCCATCTTTATTGAAGCCATGTAATTGTTGATGAAAGGATAGTTACAATGCTTACGGCACAATGAAAGTGTGGTGCCTGGATCAAGCATATTAAATTGCTATTTCTCAAAGGCGACAGAGTATAAATTTGCAAACCTCCTATTGCAGATTGCTTGATTTGGGATTTAAAGACTGGGATTGGTCATTTGATGATATTGAAGGTGATGGTGATGATGATGATGATGATGGCGATGTTTTTGATTTCTGAAGAAATAAATGGGGTAAACTGAAAAATGAGTTATTTTAGTACTGCAAGTAGTGCATGGTGTTTGCACTTGGGTTTTCATTAGTTTTGACTAGTTTTGAAGTTTCAAGTTATTCTTAATAGTATGTATTTGAAAAGTTGTTTTCAGGAAAGTTTCTAACTTAAAATTTTCATGTTAAATATGAAAGTAAAATGCTATGTTCAGATTCTTCATTGATAACATATTTTTAATACAGTTGGAATTATAATTTTTATCTTGGGAATGAAATGTACAAGTGATAAGAGAAATTAATTCTGGTACTTTGTTTACTTCAAAGAAGCTATATTCAGAGAAAAAGTACAATCGACAGTGTTTTCAATACAACTGTATTAGTTTGTGAACATAGCATGGGATTCCTTTTTCCCTCCATTTTCTTTCCTTTTCTCCTCTCTCCTTTCTAACTTGCAAGAATTAAAATTATAAAAACTTTGTAAGTCTAATAAGTGCTGTGAAATAGCTATTTCTGATTTGCCTTTCTTTGTGATGCTATGGAATGTTTGCTTTTGGAAAATTTTATGATAGCTTGCGGGAGAATGCCAGTGATGTGCTGTGATAGTTCTTGTGCTTTTGGAAAATGTCAAATAGTTTGGTTTGTACCAGCCAGAAGAGATTTGAATGAGAGTTGCGCTTCGTGAGTTAAACCTTTTACATGGAATACATTTAAAAGTGGTAATGGTCTATCTTAACATAAGCAAGCATGTTGTAAAACGTATCCTTAACTTATGGAATACTGGAATCTGTTTATAACCAGGATTTACAAGACAGTTTATGTATATTTAGAGCAACATGTTTGTTCCCATTTTATAGTTAAAGAAAAATGTGGTTAAGGTTAAACTTTAAGTTTTCTAGCTGCATGAAACAGTTAAACCTCGAGTCAGACTCACATACACACAAGTTCCTAGTGACAAGTTGTCGAGTCCTAATAGCTAGTGAGCCATGTTAAAGCTTGCATGTCATGTTTCTAGCCAATATGGGAAAATATGAGAAAGGATATTATAATTGCATGTACCTAAAAGAAAGTAATACAATAAATGTATTTACGCATGATATAGGTGTTAGAAATGTAGTAGTTGGAGGACAACATACTTTAATGATATAAATGGAATGCCCTATCAGAGAATTTAGCACTCTCTTAAATTATTTTCCTCTACCAACTAACTTTGTTTTTTCTTTCCAGCTAACTGCCTTCTATGAATGCAGTCATTATTCACGGTGACCATATTCTTCCAGTTAAAAAGAAGACTGAAGTAGGATGGCCCAAGATTTATTGAAAAGCTGTATTTTCATGAGAGACTTATAAACACACACACATATACATACATATACATACACACACACACACATACACGTGTGTGTGTGTGTGTCTTCCCTTTTTTCCCATAATATAAATTATAAATCTTGGAGAGGTTTTCTGGGCTCCTTTGAAGCAACAAGTTGAACCAGCAGTGATGTTAGTAAGAGTAAGGATGTTACGTGCAATTCTTCCAAGCTTACTCCATAGGGCTCTCTTGACATGTTACTCACACTACATTTTGGACTGAGAAGAGTAAAGTTTAAAGAAATCATCTTTTCAGCTTCAGCAGAGAGATTTCACCAGCACATTTACCAGAAGAATCTGGGAATGGATTCCACTACAGTGACACAGACTGCCTTTTTAAGAAGTGACCATTAAACTGTGTGTGTGTGTATGTATATATATGTGTGTGTATATATATATACACACGTGCACATATATATATCTGTAGTAAAAGAGGGTTTTTTTAATGTCCCACTTTATTTTTTTATACACATTAATCAGATACCATTACTTACTGCAGTTGCAACTATGCACTTGTATAAAGCCATGATGTTGGGGTTTCTGTCACTCACCCACGTGTACCTGATGGGGGCTGCATGTTCATGTTTAAGCAGTCACTGAAACAAGTTATATCAGTTTCCTAATGCTTCATGATAGGCAACTTTAACCATTTTGAACGCCTTAATTTAATTATTTTTTTAAGTCTCAACCCTTTTCTGTATTTAAGAAAAAAAAAAACAAAAACCACAAGCATTTACCAGCTCTTAGGATATAAATTTGCTTTGCAGAAGAAAAATAGTGCACTATTTTTACACATAATAGTTATCAATGTCAGCCTATTTTGATTGTATAACAGATTTTTTTTTAAGTGTTGGTGATAGAAACAATAATGGATCGTATTGGAACTAATATATCTTTTATGTGTATCTATATTATTCATCCAGCCCTTTTTACAGACCTCAGCATTGGTGTGTGACTATGAAACATTTTCTTTGCTTCGAATTTGCTGGGTACCCTAGATGTGTTTTATTTCTGATAGAGACATTTGTGACTTTTTTACATTTTTCACACTCAAGATTCAAAAATTATCTCAACTCTAAAGAAAACAAGACATACCTGTAGATATATTTTAAATATTTAAATAGGATCCCTTAAACACACAACTGTGTATGGCAATATTTCATTATTGGGCTAAGAAAACTGGCGATTGGGAAGATCGGCCTCAAAGGCGCTTCACTTGATGTTTTAGTCTGTGCTGCAGGAACGTGGTTGTGGCATTTGTACAGGGCTTGCGTGTGCAGTGGTACCAGTCAGCGCCTGGACGTGCTACGTTACGATCCACACCGGTTTTATTTTTTAAATGCTGTTAAAATTTAGAAGCAGACCTGTTCTTGCTGTATTTCTCATTACCCTAAAAAAGTTTGTTTTATACTGCCAGAGTATGCATCAGTGATAAGCATCAAGTTAAAGAAAATTGTGTAGTCTTTTATTGGTCTCTGTACACACACACACAGTTTGATGTGACGTTGAAATGTCTAATATTTCAGTGAAGGACGCAGACATTTTTCATGATGTCTGGACTCAGTGTAGAGGTGTTTAAAGGGTCGGAGCCCCAGTTAGAGATACTGTTGTGGACACTGAAGAGAAGCCTTTGGTCAGCTGATGTCCTGGAAAGGAATCCTGCTCTCGCGTGGCCGTCTGCACCCTTCACGCGATCAGTGCTAAGCCAGCTGCCCCAGCCACTTTCCTTGCAGGTGTGTTGGGCAGTTCTGGTTTTGGGGCACAGCTTTTTTTTTTTTTTTTTTTTTAAGTAAGATTAAGAAGATGAAAAATATATAAATTTATATAGAATAAATATTTCCATTCACTAGAATTGTTAAAAGGAGACTGAATATTTTATATAAAGATTTTGTTACACTATGGGAGGTTCTATCATTCTGAATTGGAGAGTATATATATATATATATATATATTTTTAATAAACTTTATTAAGATGAAATAATTTGAAGTTTACAAACGAGTAATTGAACTATTTGAGTAAAAATGGCAAAAGTTTAAATTTTGAATGCTGTATGTATCAGAGTATGGAGAATCATGGTGTGATGCAACTATACAAAGAAAATTAACATGAAGTTTTTTGGGGGGAAAGATATTCTAAGGGGTGAAAAAAATCTCTCCCATGGAGATTGTTCACATTATATGGTTTGACATAAGGATTTACAATAAGGTTATTCCCACTAATGGAAATGCGCTTAATAAAAAATTTTGACCTTGGGTAAGAATTTGCTTTTTACCCGTTGCTGGTTTCATGTACATGACTGTATGCACCAAAATCTTCTCTCCCCAACACTCATTAAATATAATACTCACTTGGTTTAACAGCCTATTTTGTGCCAGCCGCCTCTTTCTTGAGACTCCAAAGCTTCCAAGATAACTACTAAGGCCGAAAGTCGCTTACTTCCTCACACCTGACTTCTCCTAGAGTCATAAATACCTCCTACTGAAAACTAAGAAATAGTGAATACTGGAATTTTCTTAGTTGGATGTTTTACTTTTGTTTTGTGGGGATAGCGAGACAGAAGTAGAAGGAAACTGGTGCCGGAATTACTGTTGAAAATTCGTGGGTTTTTAAGAAGTATTATTTTTCTAAGTGTTACCTAGAAGCAAAATTAAAAAAAATATATATCTGAAATTTTAAAATGCTGTAGCTAACTAAAGGATAAGTATACCAATAAAGCTAAGGTAAAGGTTAGTCTTCTTAAAGCTGACCTATGATAGAGTTAGACGAATCTGGCGCTGAAGGATCACCTGTGCATTGGTTTATCCTCAGGAAGAAAATCTCTAGGTTGCCAAACCACAACTGAAGAGGTCGTGCTGCTGTTGATAACCTGCTCTTACAGGATTACAGGTGGGAAACCGTATCTTGGACACTAACCACGTGGCAACGTGCTTTCCATGGCACGTTTACAGTCACTGCTAGCGCTGGGTCGCGCTGACTCTGCTGCTAACTCCGTCGTCCTCGGAACAAGGCCGCACTTCGCCTGTGTTGTGAAGACACCATAGTTGGTCTGGAAAGCACTTTGAAGATGAGCACTGTGTGATGTGCTGAATGTTACGCTTGGGGGCCTCTCCTTGATTTCCTTCCCCATAATGAGTTCTGTTTGGAATTGTAATAAGTTATGAACTGCATGACTTAATCAAACATCTGATCAACTGTCCCCCTTGAACAAAAATCGTATCCCCTTGATTTTAATTTTGTTGCATCTCTATAGTAATGTAATTGTATTTTATGCCTGCTTTTTATTAAAAAAAATAAATCAAGACACAATCCTTTTACTATTTTCCTATAAATAGGCCTGGAATGCTAAAACCTAAATTTTGCCCCCCAGAATTTGCCTTTCATGAAAGGTGGGTTTGGCAAACAAGTCATAATTGAGGTTACAGGCTTGTGAATCCTCAGCCCTTTCGATTATTCCACGGAGAAATGTGAGATTACGACCAGGAGTCAGTCTGATTTGACCCAGACATTTTAAGGGGGTATGCACACCTAACAGTCTCATTTGAGCAATTTCATTTGAATAAGGAAAGAAGCCAGGGTGGCCATTTTGTCAGGAATAGTGTGCGGAGAGGTGGTTTTATAGAAAACATTTCATCAGTGGCTGCTTTTCTGGGATTCTTATTAACCATCTGATGTAGGGCACATTATTCACTCAGACCTCTGTTCTCATCTGTAAAATGGAGATTATAGGATTATTATGGGGTTAAATATAATAATGTATATAGAGTATCTGGAATAGCTCAAATAATTTCCCCCCCTAAAGAAAAATGGAGAAAACTTCAGCTAAAATAGCCTATTCTTAAAAGAGTTGCTTTAAGCAATGATGAAAGTATTTACTAATTTAAAAAGTATTATCTAAATAAAATCTGTTGGATTAAGTCAATTTGTATTCATGCTAATGGTCTGATTGTAATTGGATATGAGTAAAGCTTGTTTTTTTTTTCTAAATAACTGATTTTTAAAACTACATAACTTCTTTTTAGATAACATATTTCACGTCCTGCTAGTCCCAAGCAGTAGTTCTAAAAGGATTAGGTATAGGTTGGAATTAAAAAGCTGTACTTTACATAAAATTATTCAGACAACTGACAATTGTAAGACTTGGCAGAGTTCAAAATATGAAAATTTATACAGGAAACATTTTCTATAAGCATCATTTGCCGCATATAACAATACCATTGATTTTAATGGAAAAAAGGTTTTAAATGTTGGGTTTATAAATGTTTACAGGGGAATACAGTGTATAATAACATGTTTAGAATAAAATACTATAGTAAAATCTAAGCAGTTGGCAGAACCTAGAAATACCCTTTATTGCATATGTTTTTAGTAGATAAAACCTGGTCAAGGTCAGCTGTATTTTGTCCCAGAGTCCAACAGTGGTAATTGTAGAGATGTGTTCCTTTTTAGAATAGCAGTATCGTGCTTGAATCAGGAATACATTGGGATTGGCTTTCATAGTAGGGATTACAGCTAATGGTACCTTTTATTAGGAATGAAAGGCACACTATAAAGTTAAAGGACTATTTTGGTATAAGAACGAAAGTCAATTACATTTTTGCTTGCCCTGATGTGCGGTGTTTGATACAGTAAGGTTACCCTGTTGTATCTGCTACAATTAAACATTAGGCAGCAAAAGTGAACCTTCCTAATTCATTATGGTTACTCTTCTGACTTGGAGCAAAATTTCACTCCATTTATGTTCAGTTGTGCTGTACAGAGGATTTCTTTTTGATTCTGAATGCTGATGTAGTTAACTCTGGAGAGAACTTAGTCATGACTTTAAAGATAAAGGTCAAAATAATCTCAAGATGGGAATTCCTGGATAGCAGGAAGCAGCAGGCTAGCAGCAGAGCCACAGATGCCTGAGCCCTGCCTTAAGCTAGTGGAGTGGGCAGAGGGGAGGCGAGTGGACACTGAGGCGAGTGTTCAGATGGCTGAAGTTTAAAAGATCTGTTCAGAGCTTCTGAAACAACTGACTGGATTTATAAAAGACCATGATCTAGCAACTAGCTTTGCCCATCCCCCACCCCCCGGCCACTAGTTCAGTTGACAGAAATCCGCTGTGTCCGTAGGAATAATGCTTCCGTCACTCAGCCTTTACAGGGGCCTTCCGGTAGCGAAGGACTGTAGCTGTTACCCACACATTTAAAGCCAGCATGATCACAAAACGTATAAGAACTGAAATTAATGAGAAAGAAAAATTATGCAGTTAAAAATAACATTTAAAAATACTGTTTTCACATTACAACACAAGATTACCTCCCGCTCTGAATAAAAGCCTAAATAAAGTTTCCCCCACCCCACCTCTAATACAATGAAACAGAACTATGCAAGAGAAGAAACTGGGTTATAGACAACTTTGGTTCTGGATATTTCTGGAAAGGTGATATTCCCACCATGATGGCCAGCTCTGGCCAGGTGGCCTCCGTCATGGACAATGGCTTCTTACTGTGCGTGCTCTGTGGGGATGACCTCTGAGAGCCTTTCCAAACCCCTTCACTCAGTTTTTGTCTTGAGGACAGTGATGTCTCAGAACGTTCCATGTTAAGCAAAGGTGGTGTATCATACATTATGTCCAGATAATCCTGAAAAACTGGCCTACATATCAAAATCTTTTATATTGTGGTAACCACGAAAAAGCATTTTTAAAATGTGTGTATTAGGGACTTCACTAATATTCCCCTAATAAGTAAGGCTTAGGAAAGGTGCCGTATCCTTGTGATCGGAAAACAGTTGTGATGGTTAAACTGCTTTTCAAGTTTATCCCCAGATACATTGATCACGCCCAGGAAAAGTTGTCACCTTGGAGACAAACTTTTAAACTTCATTTGTAACATTCAGGCCTGTTCTGTTGTTCAATTACATTTGACTCCTCCATGCAGAGGATCCTACCAGTCCGGGGGAGAAGACCCCCCCGACCTGCCTCCTTCCCTTGTCCCACTTGACCCGAGTTCAGACGCTGCCCAGAACACTTGCGTCCTTCTCAGAGCTAAGCGTCGAAGGAGCTAACAACTGCGTCTCACTGTCCTGTAGCGACATTCCTCAAATAACCGTTAGCTCGTGGTAAGGGGCTACGCGCAGGGGCGCATTCCTAACCCTCTCTGAATAGGTGGCACCATCTGCTGTAATCGTTTTCCAAAACTTCATACGCTCAATCCTTCCTAACCTAGGTTATGTTTTTTAAAAAGACCAGGACTTGGAGTCAAATGATGATGTCACTTACTCCCCTGCTTTAAAAAGCCTTCCTGCTGCTTCTGGGCAACTGTGGGGCTCTGGGCCCCTCTCCTGTTCCCTCCGCTCATCAGACTACCCGCAGCTCCCCACCGCAGCCTCTGGGTGAGCCTTGTGTCTGACCTCTGCTCAGGATTGTCCCACAGCTGCCCCTTGTAAAAGTCTCGAAATTTCCCGTCTCCAGATCTCATCCTTCTGCCAAATCAGTCTTCCTTGTCCCTCCAGGTAGGTCAGGAGCCCTGAGGGGGCTGGCCTCTGGCCTGTCCTATGCTTCCAAAACACATTTCACAGCAACGTGCAATAGCTACAGGGGAGGACGTCGCCGTCCACTTCCGTCCACTTCCGCTGGAGTGGAAGCCCCGCGAAGGCAGGCTCCACCCATCTGTGGGTCTTCCGGCCCAGGCCCTAGAAGTAGGCCTTACTATGTGATGGTGACTGAGGAAGGCCCAGCATGCTCTGGCGCTGACCTCCTTGTCTATAGTCCGCTTGGCAGCAAGCTGACCTGCGAAGCCCCAAGCTCACACATGGAGGAGGCAGCGCATGGGGCACAACATTCACAAAGCAAACGGGAGGCGTTCTGCTTACTTGTGAGGTCATTGCTGGTCATTAAAGTCGTTATTATTCTTGCTGTAAAAGAGAATTTTCCACAATAAATATCAACTCACACATTTCGATGTTTAGCTAATGTATTGGCCCCCAATGCAGGAATATAGTCTAACCTCTTGAAAACTGGGTGAGTACAGAGTACTAAACAGTCCCGTATTCCGTAAGACTGAGGCCTGGCCACCCTCACCTGCCCAGGGGCCTGAAGCCACCCGGCCCAGCCCAGCCCAGCTGAAGCCCTTCCCAGGGGGCCTGAGGAGTCTGAACTCTCTGCCCCCATGCCTGCCAGCCCAAAGCTCTCACACCCCAGAAAGCAATTTGAAAATCTCACATACTCTGGGTAAGATTTCACTGAATGACAGCCTCCCATTAACTAAAAACAATGTTTTAAAAGTTGAACTCTTCCCCCTCATTTTACAAAGAAAACTGAGACCCAGAAAGGGTTAGATTTTCCTAAGGGTCTAACTGAACTGCTTAACTAGCTCATTTGGTTTTCTGGGGTAGCACCTCACTTAGCAAGCACGTGGGAGACAGGAACCGAAAACAAAGGACTTGAGTCAGAGGTTGGCAGCGACCACCTGCCACCCCTCTTCCCACCCCACCCGAGCTGCACCCACTGTGCATGTAGCACAAGCCAACACAGTAGCTCTGTGGTCTCATCTTCAGGTAAACCGAGCGTCTGAAAGGCAGAGACCACATCTTAGTGATTAACGTTGCCAGTTTTGATAAGCCAAGGCCAGACGCGTGTCTGGTGTGCACGCAGCTGCTGGTTCAGTGGGAACTTCCGTGGAAGAAACAGACCCCAACTAGGTGGAGACCCCATTCAGTCAGGCAGGTGGTCAACCAAAGGTCCTCAGGCTTAAAAAGGCAATCAGTGGGGCAGCACCCGCACCCCGGGGCAAAGAGAGCCACAGAAATGGGGGTGAGATGAGTGCTAGATGCAGATCTCATTCATTTCTCAGTCAGTGCCCAAACTGTTGGCCTCAGGGAACCAAACAGCAAGGGAGGCTGGGTTAAAACCAGCACATTTCCCCTCATAAAATTATACTTCTCAATTCATTTATTCAACAAATAATTAAGTATTTGTTAAGCACAGAGCACCATGCAAAATAGACTGAAATGTAATACATGGTTTCTGCAGGAAGAAGTGCCCAGATTTCTTCAAAGCAACATTTTAAAGATTAAATTACCTGAAGATAAAACAAAACTATGGAGGTGATAAGTAATATATCTAACTTGTGATTCCAGAAAATGCAGTATATACATATATTTATATATACAATTGTATGTGACTAATATAACTTCATAATATCACTTCATTTTAAAGCTAAAATAGTCTTAATTTTAAATAACCTTGGACATCAAACCCCTACCAGCCATTGTGGATTTAGAAATTGGTCTTTAAATGTAGAAGAAGCATGCAGATGTAAAATTCAAATGTCTACTACTAGTACATCTAAAGGGACAGCTCTGGAAATGCTTCTACCTAAATGTGTTTTAGTTGCTGCACTTACCCAACGAACAGTGCACTGGAAAGTTGCAAGCAAGCAATATGATTCCAGGAAACCCTTGCTGCTGAAAATTACATTCCCTCTCAAAGTCAATGTGATTGTCTTTTTTTTTTTTTTAATTTATTTATGCACACAAGCTGAGGTACAGGCCAGAGTCGTGGGGTGGCGAGAGGGTCACCAGAGACAGAGCGGGGAGCAGAACAGGCAGATCAACAGAAACACACTGCTGAGGGGAGCAGCGGGCGAGGCAGGAGAGGTCTGCCGCGCCATGTGGGAATCTCCCCCGCCGGGCATGGAACTCGCTTCACCTCTGTCGGCATCTCCACAGCGCAGCGCTTAACCGCTGCACCACCAGGGAGGCCCGATTGCCATTTTTTAATCTGTTCCATCACCTTCAAATTTTATTTTTAAATTTTGTTAGGAATTTTAAAATGAGTTTGTGGGTTTGATATGATCAGCCTCTCGCTGCTGTCCAACCAGAGAGGACTGTAATATGAAGTCAGCTTTTTGGAGAAAGGTGTGACCTCACTTGTTTCTAGCAACCGGACTATGGAAATGGGGGCCCAATTTGATATCCACCAGTCCTATAAAGACGATGCCCTCAAGGTCCTATCCGAATGGCGACTACGGACAGTGGGTCCGCGTGCTCTGGGGAGACCCCTGAGCTCCCCATCCCAGTTCTGCTCTTACTGGCGCAGGTGTAGGAGGCGAGGATCCACGTCAGGGCGCTCACGGCGCCCGAGTCCTGGGTCTCCCACAGGCACTGCAGCTGGGCGAGCTTACTGGCCGCGCTGATGACCGTGCAGAAGTTCTGTTGCGGAGAGAACATGAGACAAGGGCCCCCCAAACAAGCAAGAAGACCAGAGACCCCAAGTGCCTCTGAAGCCAAATGTTCAGGTCAAGTAAGAAGCAACATGCACAGGCCAAAGCCCAAGGTGGGAGAAAAGGGGTGCAAGAGGCGGGCTGTGGCCTGAGGCCCCGGGGCGCGAGCGGAGTCCCCCACAGCGGGGCAAGGGCACCAGGCAGCTGAGCCCTTGCGAAGAGGACAAAGCATGTCTGGGGACAAGGGCAAACAGTGAGTGTGGCCAGTGTCTAACTATTAGCCGCGTGAGAAAGCAGCTCTGAGGCTCACTGTTGGTGTGTGACTGTGCCACCCCCACCCCCACCCGCTCCTCCGAGCGCCCGCCCCCACGAAGGAAGAACACTCGGCGGGGTTAAGTGAGAACCCCGGTTTCTCATTTGGGCCGCACTCGCGTGCACCCCTGGCCCGGCGCGGCTGAAAGAGCCCAGGCGCAAGGCCTGCTGGGACGAACCATGGCCAGGTCGATGATCCACTTCTGCAGGGTGAGGAGGAACCAGGACGCGGCGAGTCTCGGCGGCGCTAAGGACACAGCCGATCCGGCCCGGCCCACCCCGGGGAACCGCCGAGCCCAGGTCCGCGCGTGAGTGAGAGGGGCGGGCAGTGGCGATGCTGGAACTTGCCAGATTCGGAAAAAGATAAAAACGGCTCAGCGGGCACCTGCTGGGACCCAAGGGAGCGGGAGCAGCGGGCGGGAGCGAGCAAGGCCGAGCCTGTCCTGCCCGCAGCGGCTCCAACTTACTGTCCACCGCTCGGCACTTAAAAGACGCCCCAGCCCAGCCCCATTATGAAGCAGGAGGATCACAAACCACAAAGCAGGCGCTCTCGGGGGGCCCGGCTCAGGGGGGCCTGTCTGTTCCCGACCCCACCGGAGCGCGAGGCGGCGCGCGGCTGGCCCGGCCGGAAGGGCCTTTGCGGCGGGAACACGGGTGGCCGCGCCCCAGCAGGGCGTCTGGGCTGGGGACAGGGTCCGCCCGTGCCTTGCCTTTGGGGTCCTCTCCAGTTCACACGACAGGCGTCTGGGAAGGGCCCCGCTCTGGGCCAACTGCCCCCAAGAGGCCCCTTCCCCGCTGCGGAAGGATACAGGCCGAGGTAGGGCGCCGCGCCCTTGGCGTTCCCGTGGAAATGGAAGACGCAGAGCAGGAGCGCGACGTCTGCAAGGGAGAGGCCGTGAGCGGGGCCGGCGCGGCGCGCGCGGCGCGCGGGGGCCGGGTCCCTTACCTTGTGCGATGAGGATGGGGTACTCCAGGTAGGTCAGCAGCGGGTACTCGTAGTAACACTGGTACCGCAGAAACACCAGGAACCTGCGGAGGGAGGCGCCCCGCTCGCACCGAGCCGACTGCAGCCGCGAGCCCCGGGCCGGGGTGCGCGCGCGCGAGGCTGTCCAGGCGGAGATGGCGCACAGAGGAAGGGCCGTCTGCTCGCCACACACGGTCGGGGCGTCCGCTCCTGGCGCTGGGCTTGAAGTGCGGGGTCTGTCGAGCCCCGGGAAGGCCACTGAGCAGCCGTCTTTCCCGAGGGTCTGCCCTGCGCGGGATCAGGAGGCCGCCTGTCTCCAGACTGGGCTCCTGCGAGGGACCCCGCCAGGTCACCCCAAAAAGCGCACAGGCCAAGGCAGACACGGAAGCAGGCCAGCCACCCCGCTGGGGGCGCGGCGGTGACCCTCTGGGCTGACCCAGGGGCCTCTGGGAAGAGGAAGGACGTGACCTGGGTGACGGAGCCTGTGGCTCGGTAGTGTGGCCGGCGAGGAGAGGGCAGAGGAGGAGGCCTGCAGCGCCCCTCGCATCCTCTAAGGAAGCCCTCGCCCTGGGGAGGCTGGGCACCGGAGGGGCAGGTGAGGACCTGGGGAAGGCCAGAGCTTCGTCCTTCCCAGCGTCCAGCCAGCCCCCTCGGAACCCAGCTCCCCCGCTGTCCCGAATGTCTCCGCTTTCACTCGGCGGGGAGGCGCACACAGGTAAGCCAGAGGCCCTAAGTGCACCTCCACTTAACCGCTCCCCTCAGCGCGGGAGGGGCAGCAGCGAGGGGGGGCATGGCCCCTCCCAGGCAGAGATGAAGGCAGAGATATGGGGGGAAGGCTCGGGGTCCTCGCAGGTGCACAAAGCTGAAGGAGGGCGTGCCTTCCAAGGGGACTGCAGTGTGGGGTCACCGAGTGGGCCTCCGCATTTCAGACCACTTGGGGAAACTGAGGCCCATGAAGATAAGACAAGAGGAAAGCTCAGGGAAAAGGAGATTAGCGCCTGCATCTCCTGACCCCAATCCAGGGCCACCTGCCCCCTCCCCCGATGCCTGCTCCCAGGGTGACCTGTGGGGTGTCTGCTTTTTCTAGGGGACCCAAACTCTCAGGGATAGCCACGCGCCCTACTGCAGCCTGGGAGGCCCGAGGCAGTAAGTGTCTTTCTTTCATTTTTTAAAGTGTCACTTTTCATCAAAAAGTCAAAGCTTATTTTGTTCATTAC
Organism: Scalopus aquaticus; assembly: GCA_004024925.1. Taxonomy (NCBI): domain Eukaryota; kingdom Metazoa; phylum Chordata; class Mammalia; order Eulipotyphla; family Talpidae; genus Scalopus; species Scalopus aquaticus. The sequence continues at coordinate 241,109 of PVIJ01000780.1, forward strand.
AATATAATCCAGCCGACAGCCATGTGAGCCCGCCCCCCACTCCCCCAAACTGGTGTTGCTCCCTGGGACGAGGAGCCACGACTCTTACCGCTACAGGAAGGGAACTAGAGGTTTAAACCAAAACTTCGCGCACCCACAGAGGCCCCAGAGGCAGCGGCAGTGCCCGGATTCACCCCCAAGGGCTCCCCAAAGGCCTCCTACCCAGAACCCCTCAATTTCCCCGCCTGCAGGGGGAAGGAGGCAGGGTCGCCCAGCACCCCGCCCCGCCCAGGGCGCTGAGGCAGTCTGCGGACTGTCGGGGAGGTTCCTGACATCCCGGCTCAGCCCGGTGAGCCGCGATGTCAGGAACCTCCCCCAGGCGCGGAGGGCAGACACGAGCCCCGGCCTCGGAGGGCCGAGGGGGCAGCAGGAGGTGGCCTGCAGGGCCTGGAAGCAGTCTGGGCAGCGGGGGTGGGGGGCTGAGGCCGAGCGCCTTGCAGTGGAGGAAGGCCGCGGCGCGGGAGGTGGCGGTCCTGAGCCCCCCTGAGCCCCGCACCTGTCCCGGTGGGTTTGCGCGGGCGAGCCGACAGAGGAACTGCCGCAGCGGTCAAGGTCAAACCCCGCGTCCTTACGCCGCGGAGGGGCCGTCGGGCCTGGGCAGGCGCCCACCCCTCCAGGCATGCGTCCGTCTTCCACTCGCCCTGCGGGCAGCGAGCGCAGAGCCCCGCGCAGGGGCCGTGGCCCTCTCCCGGGCCCCCTCCCCGACACGCCCCGACCCCCAGGCTTCCAGCGGTGTCTCCAGTCCCGGGCCCCCTCTTTGCTCTGCAGTCCCTGCCCTCCAGCCTTGGGCGCCCCCGTATTGCAGAGTCATTCACAAACCCGGGCAGGTCACACACCCCGCGGCGAGCTTTCTCCACCGAGCCTCTCCTTAGATGGGCGTACTCCGGGCGGAGGGGGGTGATGCGAGGATCCGGGCTCACCCGGCCCTTGAGGGCGGCTGCCAGGCCCGCCCAGGAGCCGCCGGGACCCCTGGGGCCGGTGGGCTGGACTGGGCCGCCGGAGGACCCCACCCAGCCAGATGCCGCGTCTCCTACTCATTCAGAGCTTCCCAAGGCCGCGCGTGCCATGCGAGTCATTACACGCACCCATCGGGTCCCGGCACCCATTGGGTTTCTGATGGACGAACCCCCTCGCCGCGTGTCACCTCCGGCTCCCACCCTCCCAGGATTCTGTATTCTCCGAGTCCCCCCTCACCGTGGAACTGAATGCCAGACCCTGATTTTACGGCGAGGAAACTGAGGCCCGAGAAAGGGGGTGTGGGTGGGGAGGAGGCTTGGGGATGTCGTTTGTGCGAGCGCCTGCGGTGGAGAAGGCCGGCGACTTGGTTACTAACGGAGGTTTGGCTCCGCGGGGTGACCTCGTCCGTGAACTGGGCGTGCGCAGTCCACGCGTGCCCGCGCGGGGTGAGCAGCCGTCGCCCCGGGGGAGAGCGGCCGGCCGGCGCCCGCCCCCGCGCCCCCACCCTACCTAGCTCGCCCCGGCTCCCGGCTCCTTCAGGCGGCAGAGCGAGGGAGCGGGCGCGGCTGTCCCGGGGCGCGGGCCTTACCCCGCCAGCTCCAGAAGTAAACTCGGGAGGCTGATGCCCCGCGCGCTGCGCGCCGCCAGCACGGCCGAGATCTGCGGCAGCTTGAGCGCGGCGCACACGCCCAGCGTGCTCCAGTTGCAGACGCCCAGCAGCAGGGTCCCCATGGCGCGGGGGCTCGGGGCGCAGGACAGAGCGCTGCTCGGCCCGGGTCGCTCGGCTCCGTCGAGTCCTTCCGCTTCCCCGGCCACCGCCCCGCTGAGCGCAGCCTCCGCCCCGCCGGGTCCGCCCCGTCGGGCCCTCCCCTCCCCGCTCTCTCCACCCCGCGCCGCGGCCCCGCCCCACCCCCTGGGGGCTCGGTCCGAGCCCGCCCGGCTCCCCGGCCCACCCGCGCTGGGCTCCGCCCCGACGCCGGCCGCGGGACTCGCTCCAAACGGCCCCTCGCGGCCCGCCCAGTCCCAAGCCCCGCCCCTGACTCCGCCCCGGGCCGCCTGGCCCCGCCCCGCGGGTGGACTGGGGCGCGGTCCGCCCCCCACCCCACCCCCCCGGCTCCGCGGGCCGGCCTGTGGTGGCCGCGCTGTCGGTCTCCCAGCCGGGACGCGCCCGAACGCCCATTGTCTGCGCCGCCCCGCCCCGGGAGGCGGGCCCGGCCGGCCTGCGCGGGCTGCGCCGCTGCTGATTCACTTTGCCGCGGGTTGGGCGACTGAACCCCGGGGCGCAAGCCGGCACCCCCGGCGGGGAGACGGGCCGTCTTTCACTCCCAGAAAGTGGTTTCAGAAACGAAAGCCTCGAAGCGTCCCGCCGTCGGCCCACACGCGGGCACCGGCACCTGCGGCTGTGGGGCCGCACCGCGGGGCCTGCCCGTTTCCTGCCGGGCTCCGAGCTTCCTTCCCGGGCACCTGGGCCGGAAGACGCGGGGCCCCGGGCCTGGCACACGTCCCAGGGAACACTGGTCTGCGAAGGGGAAGCCGGTTTCTATTGAGAAAAGGCGACTTAGGCGTGGCCCTGGAGGGCGCACTGGGGGCGGCGCGCAGCTCCCCAGCCGCGAGGTCGCTGGGGGTGGAGCTGGGTCACAGCCCGAGGAGTCCCCGAACTGCCGCGCCGGGGCTCCCGGGCTGGCTGTGTGCGGCCCTCAGTGCGCGGTGGGTCCCTTTGTCTGCTGTGTCCCCTGCGCCTCCAGCCCCGCCTGCCCGGCGCCCCCCGCCTCCGGAACAATCCCTGAGGCGCGGGCTCACCTCCCCGACGCTAAAGACGGGGGCTGCTCAGCAGGAAGCCTGCGCGAGGGGCAGAGGCACCGCGCGTGTGGTCCTTTAGCGGTACTGAAATATTTATAGGGGAAATAGTGGGGTGTGGGATTTGCTTCAGTGTTGGGGGGTGGGGGTTGTAGCTGACCCGAGTGGAGCCCTGGGCTGGTGAATCTTGAAGACGGTTAAGGGGACGTTATGCCACACTCCCCCTTATATAGGCCTGACAAGTTTCGCATTAAAAGGCTTAAAGGCAGAAGCGTGAAAGCAGAAACATGTCTGCGGACGCTTCATTTTAAGGTGAGATTTTGGTCCCCAGAAAGATGGAGCGTGCAGAGGAGCGAGGCCACACAGCTGGGCAGTGCGGAGCAGGACGGCGTGCTGCCCAGGGGCTCTGTCCAGGTCTCCCCATCACCTCTCCCGCGGGGTCCTTCCCGGCCCAGTGGGCCATCCAGCAGAAATGCCCTCCCCTCCCCCGTCTCTCTGCCCTTTCCTTCAGGACCAGCTCGGTGGCCCCTTCTGTAACAGGACTTCTCCCTGAACCCCGAGTTGGGGAAGGGGTGTCATCTCAAGTCCTGGAGAGAGTTGGGGGTCAGACACGGGGCAGGCGGCCGCAGGTGCCTGGTTCTAGAAGGTCTGGCCAGAACATTTTATAGAAAACTGTTGTCCAGAGCTACTTACGGGACTGGCCAGGCCCTGCCCTGGGGCTGGGGTTATTACCCAGGAGGTACTTGCCCTGACCTCCTGGGAGGCCTGGGGAGGCTGAACTGGCCGCGAGGGCTGCTTGACTGGCGGGAGGTTGGCCCGGCCCAGCCCCTGGGCCTGGCGAGTGCCTGAGCAGGTGCCCGGGAGCCGCGTGTCCCAGAGTGCTGTGGGCCGGCTCGGGCTGGACTGAAGCGTGGGGCCAACTCCAGCTGTGCTCAGTCGCGGTCAGCCGCCCCAGCTCCATGCAGCCTGTGAGTGAGAAATGGGGTGTCCTGTTCACTGCGTGAGTGTAGCCAGCTGAAGCCCTGCGTGACTCAGCAGTCAGTGAATTCTCTGGCCGTGGACCCCCGAGCCGATGACCCTTAACCTCTGTCCCCCCTCGGCCTTTCACAGCAGTGGAGACCGAGGCCTGGAGAGGCCGGTGGGCACGGGGTTCTGGCTGTTCACAAGCTGTGGGCCCTGGCAGTGGGCTGGCGCTGGAGGTCCCGAGTCTCAGCGGAGACCGTGACGCTCCATCAGGGCCGCTCTGGGCTGCAGCCGGCTCTATGTGGCTGGAACCGCAGCCAGTGGCAGGCCTGGCCCCCCAGCTCCCTCCAGGGCAGGCGGGGCAGCTCCCCCTGGCCTCCATCTTTAACTTCAAGTCCCCAGAACCTCTTGCTTCCCGCCTCACCCTGGAGTGGACATAACTGTTGTTTTCTTGGCTTAAAATGAAGCCAAGTAGCTTATGGCAGAACCACAGGCCGGGTCTTCGTGGAGCCGGCAGCAGCTGCCTTGGCACCAGCCCCGTCCCCCTGGGCCTGACCGACCCTCCAGGCTGCCGCGCCGTGGCGTGGCCCCTGAGCTTGTCCTGCCTCTTCCCAGCTGGGCCCAAGCAGCAGCTGGTTCCGTCACCCGCCCGGGCCGCGCGGATGGGCTCGTGGAGCGCGGCGTGGACCTAGTGGGTTCTGCAGAACTTCTGTTCGCACAGACGCGCTCTGGGAGGGCGGGGGAGGGCAGAGGTGGGGCAGTCAGTCCCCCTTTGTCCAGGACCCAGAGGCTTTCTTTAAGCAGAAGAATCGCATGCTTTGTCCGGCCCCAGGACTCGGTTTCCTGAGCCCTCGGGTGTCCCAGCCGGGTAGTAACTGACCACAGTTTCAGGAATCACAGGAGGGCTCTGGAAGGAGCCGTGTGATGCCGGGCAAGTGACTAACCCTCTGCCTCGGTTTCCTCATCTGTGGGCGCGGAGTCCCCATCGCTGAGGCCGCTGCCAGGGGCAAACCACGGTGTTAGCCCCCCTGGACAGCGAACGCGCCGGCGTCGGGAGAGGCGGCCAGCCCAGGAGGCCGAGGCGGGCCCCGCGAGCTCTGCGGGTGGCCTCTGTCTGCCGCGGGAACTTTGGGACTTCAAAGCTGAGGCCTGGCGATGCGAACGGAACACCCCGGCAGGCCGCGGCCCTCCTACGCGGGGCGCAGCTCCGGCTCCGGCCTCTTCTTCCGGGCGCCCTCCACGAAGCAGAAGTCCAGGCCTGCGAGGGCGCGGCCCAGGGGCCTGTCCACCCTGCTGCCCACCACCTGGCTCGCGCAGCTGGGGACCGTGTCAGAGAAGAAGGGCACGTAGTCGGGCAGCACCACGGGCTCCTTCCTGTTGCCCTGGGGGAGAGGACGATCGCGTCACTGGGAGAGCCGCGGGCTGGGCGCATCACTGCCTCGGGCCCCAGGACCGCGCCGCGCAGCCCAGGTCGCTCCCGCTGCCCCGGTCGCGCCCCCGAGCCAAACCCCTCCCCTCCCTCGGTGTCCAGGCCGGTGTCCGGCTGCCCGTGACCTGAGACGCTGCTTCCGGCTCAGCTTCATCCTAACGGGAGGCACAGGGACACACAGGGACACACCCCCACCTTCTCTCAGATCCCCGGGAGGGCCATCCCTGTGGGGGCATGTCCCTGCGGGTGTGTCCCTGTGAGGGTGTGTCCCGTGCGGGTGTGTCCCTTTCGGGTGTGTTCGTGTGGGTGTGTCCGTGCGGGTGTGTCCATGCGGATGTGTCCCTGTGGGGGTGTGTCCCTGTGCCAGGTGTCCCTGCGGGTGTGTCCGTGCGGGTGTGTCCCTGTGCCGGCGTGTCCCTGTCCCTCTTGTCCCTGTGCCGAGGTGTCCCTTGCGGGTGTGTCTGTGCGGGTGTGTCCGTGCGGGTGTGTCCGTGTGGGTGTGTCCGTGCGGGTGTGTCCGTGCGGGTGTGTCCGTGCGAGGGTGTGTCCTTGAGGGTGTGTCCGTGCAGACATGTGCCGCCACGGGGAGGCTCGGAGCAGCCCCCGCCTGTTCTTTCGCCCTGTGTGACCTCGGGCCGGCCCCAGCTTGGGGGTGTGTGGGGGGGTGCTCGGGACCCTCGTGGACAAGCCTCCTGGGGACTTCCCGAGCAGGCTCGTGCGGGAGGAGGAGCTGCAGGGGTTAAAACGCGTGGGGAGCATTGGGGGGCACAGGACACCTGAGCTGCGAGACCCCCGAAGAGGGAGCTCCTCCACCGCCAAAGCAAACAGTGGCGTAGACCAGTGTGAGCTCAGGAATGAGGAATAAAGAAAGGAGGAAACCAGAGGAGACGAAGCTCTCACTGGCCCCCGGGGCCTTGGCGGTTTGTGGGTGTCTAAGGGGAGGTGCCGCCAACAGAATCCAGCTGTCTCACCCAGTAGGGGGAGAAAGTTATGGGGGAGACCAAGGAAACCAGATGTTCCGGGCAGAGTAGGAGAGGGCGAGGGCAGGGAACACCGAGCCTGCAGCCCGGCGGGGAGGGCTGGCCTGCACACCCTCAGCGGGAGCCCCGAGGCCAGGGACAGCCCCGAGAGTAATTCCCCTCCCCTCCACGGAGGAGCCCGTGTCTGTAGGCATCAGGCGGGGGCCTCCCTAGGAAAAAATAAGAGCACGCCCAGGGGGAAATCCTCGGCCCTCGGCGCGGCCCCATTAGCTGGCGCTGCCGTGTGGGCAACAGCCCGGCCGGACCCTGCTGGCCTCGCGGGGGGCCGGGGCAGCATGCAGGTGGCCGCGCTCAGCTTACCGGCCCGGAACCCTGCGGGAGAGACCCCACTGGAGGTCCAGGCCAGGAGCTCGGTGTGGGATTTCTGGGCCCCGGAACTGAAGCTTCCGTGCCAGGGAGGCGGCCCCCGCAGGCGGCCCCCGCAGCTCCAGCTGCAGACGAGACCTCCCCGGGCTGGCCGGCCCCAGGCGGCGTGGACTGGCCCCTCGGCCGCTCTTCTGGTAGATTTTCTGAGCACTCTTCTCACAGCCGGATTCTCCCTCCCACTTGCTTGTTCGTCCAGCATGCCCTGAGTGTTAAGGATTTTATGGGGGGCGGGGGCGTGCAGTGAGGCAGCCTCTTTGTCCTTTCTTGGAAGCAGCGGGCAGCCTGGGGAAGCTCAGCCTGGCCTGTGGCGGCCACAGC